>BGPR01008781.1:0-30221 GCA_013235015.1 Araneus ventricosus | reverse complement strand
ACCTACCCGTTTTTTCAAAGGCCAAGTCTATTGTGGTATAGTATAGAACTTTGTCCCGGTTACTGAAAGCATTCAAGGGAAGGTACGAACAGTTTTTCTTATGAGATTATTTAAGAGCCGGCGTTTTGTGTCCAGTTTCTTTGCCATCATTGTAGAATGAATCCTTGGTGAATTATCCGATTTACCTTGTACAAAACCAATATCCATTATGAAATTAAACGTTGAATCATAGAAAAGCCAAAAACTTTCCTTCTAAAATGTTGGATAGTACAAACGCCTGGAATCAAACATGGCACAGAAGTAGCAAAAGAGAAGTATGCGAAGGAAGGCACATGTGACGTCAAAATCTGCTCGGTCAATGAGAGTGCGTAACGGATTGCATCATCATCCCTTCTATTTCTGTGCATCTTTTGCCCTGAATTTTTAAATAAATAAATTTTTATGTAAATTTTTACTTGCATATTTTAGAATGATTTTTTCTATAAATATGGATTGCTTTCAGGCGATTTTAAAAAACGCTGAAGTTCGTCTTTGAATACGTCGGTTCCGGATAATATAAAGCGAATAATAATATTAACCGCGATAACATTAAGCGGAGTCCACTGTAAAATTCTTTCCATACAATTAATTAATCATAAGCCAATATTATAAATTCAGTTTTTACCTGCGTAAATGTTCAGTGTAATTACGAAATAGACATTGGGTTCTCGACTGATAAAACTTTAAAAATATAAATTGAACTCTTCAGTACTAACGGGAGGGAGAAACACAAGACAAGCTATCATCTCCAAAGTGTAAGTTTTCAGAAAGAGCAAAATCAACCTCACTTTAACCCTCTGATTCCTAACAATCTTGAAGATCAGAGACCTAAAAAACTGGAAACCCGATTTCCTCTTTCAAAAATAAGAGAAATTCCTTACCCCTTAAAAACAAGGTTGGATTCTTAATGGCTTGATGCACAAAAGGTGATTCTGATTACCTAAAGGCTTTTAGAGGGATTTATTACAAGGAAATGGATTCGAATGAAATGAGACTTCTAAGAAAATTTCGTGCTTCCCAAACCCGTTTGGGTCAGCCATGCTAACGAATAAAGCAGACTCATCGGGTATTAAATCACTAACTCTTAAACAAATGGTGTGGAAATGCCACAGTGAAATTTGGCTGAGGTATCAGCCGTTCTTTGTTTGAATGGGCGTTTTGGATCTTTAAGAACAGAAATATTTAAACAGTGAAAGGAAATAAGAGGTTTTATTTCAGCTTCGCATATCTAAAATTAGACAGCGGGCAGAAAGCCTTTCGTGCATTAGAATATACAGGGTGTGACAAAAATGTCTAACAAGCTTTCATTTCCTTAAATATTGCACCTTGACATATACTTCCAATTACAAAATTTCATCAAATAAGGTAGGGATTTGTGTAAGACACTTTGGCTTCTGTGGAAGTTGAAAATAAAAAGTTAAGAAAATTAAATTTTTATCCGTACTAATAGAGCAAAAGTGTCAATGAGTGAAATGTTCCTCTTGCACTCATCTATGCCTAAACTAAGTTTCACGATTTGGTCTACAAGAATTTACAGATATATGTTGATTTCTAAATTTCAAGGGGCTGCTCACAAACTTATATGGAGATGTTTGTTGCAGAAATGCAAATTTATTCAACATAAATAAACAGCGAAATCCAAATATTTGTGAAGTAGTATATCAGCCAAACATCAAGCATTGAAAAAAATTTAATGACGCATACTGTTACTCAGTTTCATTGGCAGATGTTTGTAGCTATCGACCTTATAAACAATGGAAGGACAACTTGATAAATTAAAAAGTTAAAGTATAACAGAAACATAGCCTAATATTGAGAAAATATACGGAATTATTTGCTATTAGTGTTGTGTTTATTATTAAGCTTTACCTAAAAGCAGCGGCGACTAGTTATTTAGGTCCCAGAGTTGCGGAACTCATTAAAATTATTTTAAGAACTCGTAAGCAAATAAGAATAAAGACAAAAATACATCTCCACTTTGAAAGTTTGATTATTAACAAAAAAAGTTAAAAACGAGAAAAGAAGACAGAAAATGAATGAAAAAGTAAGGCAGACACAGGATGAGGCTGCTTACCAAATTGTTCTGAAAAACACTAAAATTCTCTCATTGCGTACAACTAAGTGACATAATGGACGAAGGCGAATAGCTACTCTTTCTGTCTTAGAACTTAGCCATAACTAGATTTTCGGATTCCCCTGTTTTGCGATAAAAACCAAATTTGTTCTTTTTTCCCCTTTCAATCTCAACCATGGTTCGCCTTCGCGCTCTTGATTTTTTTTCTTTCCTTTTTTCATTGGTTGTTTTTATGTTTCGGATTCACTTTCATGTTGGCCCAATGGGAGCTTGGCTGGTTCCTACATATTCAATTTCTTTCATTAAAACGAAACTTACCGGAAAAAAGTACTTTAATTATCAAACATACAGTTTTTCTTTACAGTTCTTTTTGATTGTTGTTTATTACAGAATATTCATTCAATGCACATTACGGCTCATAAAGTTTCTATTCATTTGAAGAGATAAGACATTGATTCGTGGGCAAAAAGAATTTCAAGAAAAAAGTTTTCATTTTATGGTGCTTCACTTTGCCCATCATTTTTTATGTTTTTTAAAAGCAAAATATCAAAAACAAAGTAGATTAAACAATCCTAATTGTTTTGCAGATAGTAAAATTAGTCCACTGCCAAGTCCCTCTTTGTAAATAATAATGCATTTGATGGATAAACTAATTATTTTAATCTTTGTGTATATGTATCTAAAGCTATCGGAGACCAAGACAATCATTTATGATTTTAACTGAAAATCAGTTGGAGTTTACTTCGAAATAATATTCATTCGATTGATTTATCAAAGATTTGTTGTAGTTCATTTTAGTTTTTAAAAAATAGATAAAAGACTGGGAAATGAAACGAACTGCCGCGAAAAAATCTTGATCAATTATTTAGTTTATTTCAATTGTAATTAAAACCATTTCTATTTTCTAGAAATCTTACCAACGTTCCCTGGTGCCGATTCCGTGCCAGACGTCCAGAAACCAAAGGCTCCGAGACGGTAATTCACCGTAACGACAACCACGTCTCCTAGTCCTGCTATGACTCGGCCATCGTAGATCTCCTGTCTGGTGGAACCCGATGAGAAAAAGCCTCCATGGACCCAAAACAAAACTGGTTTCTCGTTGATTGAGCCTTGATTACTTTGATTTAGAGGTGTCCAGATATTTAAGTACAAGCAGTCTTCACTCAAGTTTGCCTTATCATCGTTGTCCACGGACCAAGGAACACTAGCTGATGTTTGCTGGACACACCCTTTTTCCATTTTATGTTTATGAACATAACCGAACCAAAATCTTGCCCTACGAGGGGGTGCAAATCTTTCGTCATATAACGTCGGTGGCATTGCATATGGAATTCCAAGGAATTGATCCACTTCTATGAGTCTTTCATTTATATGATCAGTGAAATTTACGACCGATCCCCAAACTATTTTCATTGAAAAATCCATTTCAATTACCCGATGTGCTTCTTCAGGGAGAACACAATCTAGACCTGAAAAGGTATACAAAGTTTCACGTTTAGTGGCATCAATTTCTTTAGGAGTCTCACTGGTATTATACGCAGGAATAATACGTTGATTATCCTCATCTGGAATAGATAGATCTAGTAATACTTTTCTAGCTATGTCTAGTATTCTATTTACGGTGTCGTTATCCAATTTTTCAGAAGCGAAGCCAATGCTATAGAGGAAACACAACTTGAAAAATATAACCTGAAAATATATTTGAAATAATATTAGTAAAGTATATAGAAGATGGGTCTTGAAAATTATATTGATTTGTCAAATTCCATAAATTTCAGCATCGGTTACACATAAAAATAATACTATACATGTCATAAATACTATACTTATTAGTGTAGTATTTTGCTAATAATTTTTTATGCCTGATTTAAATAGTAGGCTTACAAGCATAGCATTTTGCAAAGATTCTATTCCAGAATGTACGAAAATAAAATAAAATTTGTTTCAATTTTAAAAATGCATATATAGTAATTTTGTTGGCCTGCTTATATTCATATACATGCATCATAAGCACAAAAATAACGTCTGAAATGAAGAACTGAAAGGATTTGAAGTACTTGGGAATAGGGGGATACACTTTTATTTGGAAAGTTAAAAAAATATTTTACGAACGGAAAAAAATTAGAACTAATACACTATATTTATGCATTTGTTGATGTAATAGAGGATTTCAGACAAGGTTCGGTCTTAAATTATATAATAAAATATTTATTACACATTTTTCCAAAAAATGGATTTGTATCAATCTACCCCACACAACGGGTACATTGATACGCTCTGAAATAACGAGAATAATGATGGTTAATAGGTCTGGGATCAGAACAAAAGATGTTTTAGCAATAAACTTTATATTCCAAATAAAGGTTTAAAAGTTTAAAAAAAGTAACAAACTTTTATTTTAATCAAAATTCAACATTTTTAAAGAGACTGGAAAAATGAAACAATAATGTCTCAGAAAATAATTTACCTCTACAAATATCTTCACACCATCTCAAACTACAAAGAATTATCTTTTCGATGGTATTAATTACGTTTTCGAACAATTTCCCTCAAATTTTATTAAATTCATAAAAAAATATTTAAAACTTAATTTACAATAATAGTTTTCATTTTTGCCATGAAATTCAAGACCTTTCATTGTTAAAACGGTACTTACGTATTAACGCCACCGAGGCTACAGATTGGCGGTAATGCGCCAATAAAGAGCAATCTTGTTTACAAAAACCGCCAAATTGGCGGCACTTAAAAACCGCCAAATTGGCGTTAATACGTAAGTACGAAAACCGCCAAATTTGGCGGCATTTAAAAACCGCCAAATCTGTAGTCTCGGTGGCGTTAATACGTAAGTACCAAAAAACTTAATTGCGTGTTTCTCTTAGATAGTTCATCTTTAAATTTTTACTATTTCTGAAGACGATTTTACAAAGTAGTTGCTGTTAAGGCGCATTGATACACACAGAAGATGCGTATCAATCTGCCCAAAGGAACCTTTTTACTTAAAACAAGTGGTTGCGCATAATCAACGCTAAAAAACCTCAAAATATAATTTAATTCCGAAAAATAAATATTTTTTCCTACCTTTGGAGTAGATTCCTGACAGGAAAAACTAATTAGTTAAATAAATCACACAACACGTACTTAGAGTAAAATTTACTTCGACTAGAAGATCAGCGGTTTGACTCATTTGTAAATTAACTTTTGACTGAACACGGCAGAAAAATATATCGTGTTCTAAGGGTTACAGTTGCATATACAGGGTGTTGCCGAATTCGACCGACAAATTCAGAGGGGTGATAGTAGGTATCAAGAGGATGAAAAATCACCATAGAACATAGGGTCCGAAACGACGTTTCGGACGACGGTGAAAATCGCAAAAATACAGGGTGTCCGAGAATTGTTGGAAGCTTTTAAAAATTTTTTAAAAAATAATAATGTTTTAAATACGAATTTTTTAAAAATGAAAGCTCATTTTTAAAAGTTTTTTTCAGGTAGTTAACACGCCGGTTTGGTGACCCATGGGGTCGTAAATTACTGAAAACTAAAAATTAGTTTGGAGCCATTATCTGCAAAAATATTAAAACTTGAAGAAAAATAAAAGCATGAAATTGTAGGGAATTTTGCACTCTTTAAATTTTTTATAAAAATGTAGTGTGAAAACTGAAGAGATTTTGAGATATTCAAGAAAAACTAAAAAGGGCACCAGAAAACACGGATTGGCTTCTGCTGATTGGTAGCATACCGATGTTTGCAGAGGGTGTTGCCGAATTGGTCTATTTTTGCGATTTCCACCGAATAAACCGTTTGGGACCCTATGTTCTATGGTAATTTTTCATTCTCTCGATGCCTGCTATCACCCCTCTGAATTTGTCGGATGAATTCGGGAATAGGAATTGTCATACCAATGACAAGAAAAAATAATGTCTCCAAACGACATTTTATTTCCATTGACAATTCAATATTTTCATCATACTAAATAGTTGAGTTCATTTTAAATCCCCAACTTCCATTTATTTTGTTCCCGCAAGAGAATTCTAAGGTATTTTTAACTCAAAAATTCAACTGTATTCAAATAAATATTGTCATTTTAATTCCTATTTTCAACCAGATTTTTTGTTCTCAATTCCAGAATGTTTTACTCTTTATGAATCCATAAACCATAGAATTTTGTTAGTCCATAGAATCGAAATCAAGAGCCATATTCAAGCATTCCGTATCACAAACTACTATCTAAACAATATTTTTTGAGATTGTGGAATGGTATTATTAAGACAATGTATTACTGATTAAAGCTAATTTTTCGAGGGAAGATTTATGATCACGACCGTTCTTTCAGAAATTGTACAGAAATATCCTCAGTTTTTATTTGCATAATTAAAAATTATAGCTAAAATACATTTTCTTTAGTCGCTATGTGGATAAATCCATTCTTATTTGAAAAAATACAATATTATGACAAAATCGTCTTGTGGGTGTACGTGAATGCAGTCCAATAAGCAGGATTTTAAAAAATAAAGCTCTTTATTTTACAGGTATTCCAAGCAAAGAAACGTAACTCAAGTTTTAAAAACAGCACTAGTAAAAATTCACAACAGAGACTTCCAATAAATCTCAACACAACGCTCAAAGGTTTCTTGTTAACTCACCGGCTTGCTTGCAGGTCAAATTCCAACTCCCTCTTCTTGGCTTGAGAGCTTGCCTTTATACTTTTCAATAGGAAGGGACTTCATTACGTGGGATGTGACGTAATCTCTAGAAAGTTCATGAAACCAGTAGAAATAGGTGGAAAGCTCGAGGTCCTTCTAGAAAATTCCCTTTGTCTCCAAAGTCGCCAAATTCGCCGCCAAGTCGACAAAATGATCGCCATATTTGTCGCCAAGGTCGCCAAATTTATCGCCAAGTCGCCAAGTTTGTCGCCAAGATTAGCATCTCAGAGAAACAACTTTATAGCTTTGTAACAATATGTATGCTTCAGATTAAGGAAATGTTAAGAATGAACATAGCAATGATTTATTTTAGATGACCACTGGCAGTTGTTAAGAGGATAAAATGATATTTTCCTCTCTTAAGAGCCGTACATATCTCATGATGAAATGTGAAACTAATAATTTCACGTCTTGGTCTGCTGAAATTTTTCTTCTTTAATTTAGAAAAATAATTTTCTGAGGTTGTTAATCAATTTTGATTAAAGGGAGAGTTTATTATGTTAAAGTTTATACTAAATTCCGCATTCAAACACAATGATAAAGATTTCTTTTTTTAAATTTTGATCCTTGCGCACTCTCTTTTTCGACAAAATCCGAAGAAAACGTGGGAAATTATATCGATATTTCGAAATTACGCTTCAAGGGTTATGATAGCCTTTTATACTTTATCTTATAATTTTTGAAGTATGGGGCAGTCCATAAATGATGTCACACTTTTTTTCAATATTTTTGACCCCCTCCCCCCTTTGTCACAAAGTGTCACACTTTACCATACCCCCTCCCCCCCTTGTCACTTGTCACGCTATATTACATAAACATATACTTACAGTTCAGAAACAAAGCACTACGTTATGGATCATATATCAAATTTTATTTTTAAATTTTAACTATGCGTTTTAATGATATTTGTGAGCATAACAATAATAATGATTATATGTGTATTTTGTTTGAAATAAGATTAAGGTTTACAACAAAAAACCTAATTATTATACAATAGTAATAAAATATTAATATAAAAGAGCAATTGAAAACAGTAGTATTTTGGAATTCGATATATTTTGCTTTAAATCTTATCTTCACTTCATGAACACAAAATACTCTTAAACAGATTGAATTTAAAAAAAAAAAAAACGTCTCAATAAGATCAACCTGTTTGTGCCCCTACCAGTTCTACCACTCACCCAGGTGGGGCGACGTATCTTTTGCTGGACATTTCAAGGGTGTGACAGGGGAAGGTTTTCTTCTAATGGTGAAGAATTTTTGCTTCTGCCATATTCTCAGAACCTACCCTGAATGAATTTTTCGAAAAGAAAGGAATATAAGAGAGAAAAAAATCACATGAAAGTTGTTTTAGCCCCGATTAAAAAAATACCCCCAAATTCTGGTAATTTCAAAATTTAATCTGCTGATTTTAAATGTTTTTATTTTAACCAAAATATGTGATGTCACACTTCTTGTTACCCCCTCCCTCCCCCTTGTCACAAACTGTCACAATTTCATGAACCCCCTCCCCCCTCCAAGCGTGACATCATTTGTGGACGGCCCCTATGACTAATTTCATTATTTCATGCACAATTTTCAAATTCATTTAATAAAAAATGCACAAAATATTTTACCTTAAACAGCTCCATTAGGTTTCTCAAGCAGGAATGAATTTCGATCCAAAGAAGAACAGGTTTCTTCGAGGATTCCTCAGTATCTTAACCGTTATTTAGCAGATGCGTTTTTATATGATTTATTTTAAAAATAAAATGTCGACCGACACCTGTTCAATTAATATTCCTTTTGATTTCTGATAGAGAGCATTTTATTCACATAATTCTTAAGATCCCAGAAAGTTGTGTTGCTTTGTTCTTTATCGCTAAAAAATGTTCTTCCTTTACCTGCAAATTAATTAAAACGCCATTTAAATGCACAATTGTTGAGCTGTCACGCAAAATGCTTTCTTTTCATATTTCGCATTTTTTTCGCTACGCAGTATAAATCCGGTTTCGTAATCATGAGAACTCCTTGTCAATTGTATGGGCATTTGCATAATTACATTGATTTATTGATTATGATTTATTATTTATTGATTATTATTATTATTTATTGATGATTTATTTATTTATGAATTTATTATTTATTATTATTATTATACTTATTATTATTTATTTATTATTATTATATATTTATTATTATTAGATATTTATATATTTATTATTATTAGATATTTATATATTTATTATTATTAGATATTTATTATTATTATATATTTATATATTTATTATTATTATATATTTATTATTATGAATTTATTATTATTTATTTATGAATACATTGATTTATGAATTTATTTTTTATTGATGACTGATTGATTTATTGATTTATGGGATTTGCATAAATACATTGATTTATTGAAAAGTATTTATATAGAAATGTGGGAGAATATAGCGGGACTTAAGGTTAAAATTATTTTGAGGAGTAACGAAATGCTCAAAAATTCTTCAAATATTTCAGCAAAAAATTATTAATTTTGTCTCAGGAAATATTGCGCATTTTGGAATGAAATTTTATACATATATAGGAAAAGATATGCTGGAGTTAATTATGTAAAAATCTTGCGTTCCTTTTATGGAGAAATTTATGGATAGCTGTTTATTAACTCGGTTAAATAATTTTTCGATCTGAATAAACCTGTCGCCTTGAGTCATTGAACATGGACATTAGTTTTGTGTAGATACGATAATACAGTGAAACCTGTATATAACGATACTGTCTATAGCGATAAACCTGCCTATAACGAGATTTCTTTTGATCCCGGCGGAATTCTTATTTACTTAATGTATTTTGAACCTGCCTACATCGAAAATCACTTTTTAGATTCTCGCCTTTCTATAACGATAATTTTACCTCTTTAGGAAGCTCGTTCAGTACAATCCGAATTATTTTCTTGGAAAATGACACTGTATTGTCAAGAATGTCAGATAACAGGGGAATCGGGTTGGAGGCTAGAAACCAGAGCCTATTAAAGCAGTGGATCCGACTGGAATCTGCACCGATGTCTGTACCTGTGAATTTTGGTGGGTATAAACCTGTTCGTTAGCTTTTAGCTCTTCGGACAGACTACTTGTTCCCTTAAATTCGCCTTTGATATGCTAACGCCTTGAACATAAGATTGCGCGGGGTAAAACATTGGCATTTGAAGAAAAGCTACAAATAATTTCGGAAATAGATTAAGAAATAAAGCTGGTTGATGCTGCTAAAAATATAGGATATTTCAGTCGACGATAGTTACAGTGGAGTCTCCCTATAACGAAATCTCTTGGTTCCAATCGAAAAATTCGTTATAGAGTAAATTTCGTTATACGGAGATTAAAGGTTTTTGCAGTTATTTAAGTAAATGTTCCAAACTTTTCAATAGGCGCGATAAGTTCAAATGTATTTAATTATGATTTTCAATTAAAAATGAAGTAATATATATTATAAATTTGTTAAAATTATACTAATTTTTATTGTATAAATAAAATGCTCGAAAGTTAAGACAATTCACCAATTTAGAGAAAAGCTTGTACTAGTATGTACTTACGTTTATTTTACTTGAAAAATTCCGTTATTTTACATTTCTTTGCATTTCGTGATGTTAAATTTTCAGAAAAATGTTCACATTTTAAGAGTGGGTGGTTCCAGAAACAGGCACGTGTGAGCGAATTGGTTGCACAGAAATTATCAACTTTCTTCAAAAATGACAAAAATCGAAAAGATAAACCTCTGAAAAAATTCGTTATAGGGAGACAACCACTTCGTTATATGGAGAATATTTTGAATGTTATTTAACATTCCGATTAAAAATTTCGGTATAGGGAGAAATTCGCTGTAGAGAGACTTCGTTGTAGGGAGACTCTACTGTATTTTATTGAAACAAATGAAAGAAAGAAAAGCCACTGAAAATAGTGTGGAAAAAAGTTAAGTGGGTAGCAATAGAAAACAATTTAAAGGTGACTTAAATGACGATGCTGGCAAAGTTTTCAACTAAAATTTTCATTTTGAAGTTTTGCAAAAAGTTTAAATTTTGTATCGATATATAAAACTGCATATTTTATATGTTTATAAAATACAACTTTACATTAGCGATTATTTGTAACATGAATCAATAAGCGCTATAAAATATGTTAGTATATTAGTACATTACATTGGATGCGAAAATCCTCAAACTGTCTATAAGGATAACCTGTCTATAACAATAATGGCTACAATTCATAAAATTTAGCAAAATTAATTAATTAAATTTAAATAAATTAAAAAAAAATTGGATTTATGTTCTTTATTTGGTGGCCGGACAAAATTCAGACCACAGGAAGGAATAAATTTTGACTTTTTGTCATTCCTTTCCACAGAAAATTTTGTTCGTTTTTGAACTAAAAATGGCGTGTGGTTTCTGATGAGTGCGCCATTTTAGTTCCTTTCCATTTTGAATTTCTAATTAAAGTGTTCTAAGTATTAGAGAATCTTTAGTTTTTTTATTTTTTATAGTTTTTGTTGTATTATTTTTTAAAAAAATTTCTGTTGAAGCAATTATTTTTTGCTGCTGCGTTTGCGCGCAAAAACGTTTATTGTTTTCATTATTTTTCATTATTATTGTTTACTTTTTGTTTCTTTTAATTTATTTTCCTTTTAATTTAAATTTCTATTATCTGTCTATAACAATATATTTTAAAGTTCGCTACAGTATCATTATAGTTAGGTAATTCTGCATTTAAGTTATAAAATAATTTGCATTCATTTGTAAATTCATATTGTCTCTCGTATTTTGCACAATAAGATTCGAAGCATTATTTCCTCGATGTTTTGAATCATTGCTTTGAGATATTCATTTCTCTTGACATCTAAATTCACAGCTATTTAATCGGAATTGTATGGCTTTGCCTACACAATAACCGCACCTGATATGTAGATCTACTAAAAGTTAGCAGAGTATATATACTTGTCTTTATTATGTGTCCATCATCCAGTCTGGTGCACACGAGACAAGTTGGCCGGGCCCCACTCAGCGAGTTAGAAGTGTTGTAACTATAAATATGTTCTTAAAGTGTGTTTGTCCCAATAACAAGTGCAAGTGAAATAATTTAACAAGAGATATTAAAAATTAAACTCTGCATTAAACAGAATGGCGCAAAAATGCAGCAACTTCCAATAATATGCAAAAGAAAGATATTTAATTACAAAAAAAGAAAATAGAGAAGAAACAGAAGAAGTCCCAATAAAAGATTATTAACGTATTTTTTCGGCATTCCTGATGTCGTTGTATTGCTCTATTATTCATCGAAATTTCCACATAAGGGCCAGGAAGATTCTTGACATAAGTTCTCATCTAGAAGCAGCCTGTTCCTAACAAGAATTATAAGTTAAGCAGTTATAGACAGGTTTTATTGTATAAAACTGAGATATAATACGTCCCGTTTTTTGTTGACAACTGCACAAGAAAGTGATTGTACACCTTCTTAATATGAGTTATCAAGTAATTGTGTGGAAAATTTGAATTGTGATTAAAAGCAAATAATTGAAGACGTTCCTCTCGCTCCTCCTTAGCTACACAACCAAATGAGGAAGTTTATCTTCTGCCTTATTTATAACTAGCCGCCTTCTGTGACCAGCTGGTTCGCCCGTATTAAAACTTATAAATTAAAATGATTCAGTTGTATCAACAAAATGCAACATATGTAGGATGTTTGAAACAGTTGTTGTTGTATTTAATGTTAATAATTTGTAATTAATGTTATTTATCCGACTAAGTTCTTTCCGCTTTAAATTTTTGAACGTAATGAACTGTCATTTTTGAGAAGAAAACCCTTAAACCCAAACAAATAATTATTATAAATCAAGTAAAATGTCATGAAAAAATGAGTTTTACGTTGGTTTTTTAGATGAAACAAATAGTTCCAAAATCAGAAATGAAATAGAGATGCACCCAAAATGAAATAGTACGAAAACAATAGAACATTTTTAGATGCATATATTCAAAATTCTTTGTTTCCATTTTATAAATGAAATTCAAATTTCAAAGAACAGTAAATTAATGACATTTCTGCTTAGTTGCTACATCTCAAATATTAATTTGAAATTGTTGCTACAATTTGAAATGCTTTTTAATTTTAACAAAAATTGTTACAACAATTACCTATTCTTAAAAGGAATTTTTTGAAAATAAAAATGCAATAAACTCTGTAATTCGCACCAATAATTCATAGTCTTTAAAACTTTATCAATCATATGCAATCACAGAACGTTATAAATTTAATTATAAAAAAATTATAACAGCGAAAAGCTATTTCGATTCTTTTTTAATTTTATGTTTCATTATTTGTGGTATTCTAATTGACTTTGTTGAAGGATTGGTAAAGCATGTATAATTTGATACAGAAATAAAAGTTTGATAAAATTCCGCAAATAAAGTCGCATAGCATTAAGTTTAAAATCAGAGGAAAGGTCACTTTCCACATTTTAAAGTGGTTTACGTAAATGGGTTTAAAATGCTTGGGAATTCTAAAAAATTTGCATTTGTCGTAAACTAATCAATTAAAACATAACTTAAAATTTAGAGGGGGGAAAATCTTTTCGCAGTAGTGAACTATGAATCTTCTCGCTAAAGCCAACCTGGGACAGGCAAAGTGATTCCAAGTCATCCAAAAGAAAAGAAAATTGGGACAACTTTTCTCCCTCACTTCCGAGAGGGAACAACTTTCCGTAACCTCGTCTGCTAGGAGTGTTATCCATTCAGTGAACTTCACCAATTTTCGAGCAATTGATAATGCTTCCAAAAAAATTTTAAAATTCCCCGCAATAATATACAGAGTTTAAACTAACAACATTAGAAAGGCGGAAATTCGCACTTTAAAATAGTATAAAAATAATTTTCGTGCGATAATTACTTCGGAAGTTATTGGGGAAAAAGTGCCAAAAACGTCCAAAATGTCTTAATTTTTAAATAATTAAGATTTGAATGAAAAAAAATTGAAAAGAAATGGCTCCAAGGTTCACATTCCTACCCTCCAAATTATACCTGTATCAAATTTGGTAGCTCTAGGTTTAACGGTCTTTACTGTAGACCGCCAACAGATACACAGATTTTTTACTTTATTATTGGTGCACATAACCTAATGAAGAAGTTCCTCTTATTTATCACATTCAAATGATGAAATTCCTCTCCCTTTTATCTATCGAAACCAGATGTTTTAGATGCTTTATAATTTTCCAGCATTTTAATGGGGAAAAGAGTGGAAAAGTGAAATTAATATGTCTAAAACTAAAACAATAATTTTCTTTAAAACTATTTTCCGCCTTGTAAATGACAAATGCATGACAAATTTTTCCCTCGTCTCAGGAATGGAAGTATTTACGTCTTACTCTTGATAGCAAATTAACCTCGAAACCACAATTCACGCATCTTAAGAAGTTCCAAAACCCTATTTGTAAATTTTCACCATTGTCTCTCGGAAATCAGAAGTGCCTAGGGAAATCAAATTAGAGGAAACTTGGGATATTTGACAATATGGGAAGTTTGACCCACCTCCTTTAATTTTTTTAAAAACTTATTTCAAAGATAAATACCAGATGGCGCTCAATAATCATCAACTATATACCATACTAATGTTTTGAGCCATTTGCTGAGAAAACAGAGTTTCCTGTGTTCACATTTCTTGCTGAGAATTTTTTTTGTTTGTTTTTCATTTATAAAAACCTGCGCTAGTTGTATGTCAAATGCACAAAAATATTTTGATTTATTTGTCAACTTTAAATAATGTTTTGAAAGACGACCCACTTAATTAGAACTAGTAACAGAGACATATGATGTCAACAAGAAATATTCTTGATTATTTCTCACAAAAGGCTATTTTGCTATTATAATGAAATAAACTGTTTAATGTCTGCTTTAAATTATCAGTATAATTTGGAACCTTGACAGTTGTTCATCGATGGATGGAAAACCAGCTTGAGGGCTATCTTATTCCCTAATGGAAATGCCCTACCGTCGGTTCCAATAGCATATTCTTGCATGATGAATGAATCTTACGAAAATATGAAGATGTTGCTTCATGAAATCGACTAATCATATCATAATTGGAACATATGTGCAGATTTTAAAGTAATTGCCATTCTCATTCGTATGTAATTAGGTAATGTAAAATACTGCTGTTTCCTGAGCGAGTAGGACAACAGGACAAAGCATCATAATTTTATCAAAAAGAAGCGGCCAGAGCGCAAACAATATATTTCATGTAAAAAAAATTCATAACGTCCTCTGATCAATGAAAAGAAATATATTCTTCCACCTTTACACATAAAGTTGAGAATGACGAATAATTACGTTAAAGCGATGAATGTAACATAGGACGTGGATTTTAATATTTGCAAGAGCAGTTACCATCGCTAAGCTATGCAAAAACTAAGTAGGGCATTTCCGTTGGCCCACAAATTGTCACCTTTTGAAGGACAAACATTTTAATAATACCTTAAGTGATTTTAATAAAGCAGCTTGAATTGATTTGAAAAATGTTGTGACACATTTCTTAGGAAATAAACGAAATCCTAAACATGAAATATTAATCAAAAGCATGTTAAAAAATTATAACGATATTTAGGAAGTTCAATTTCATTGGAAATTCATTTTTCGGCGTCTCATTTAAATTTTTTCCTTGATAGTATGGAAGCTGTAAGCGACGAGCATGTGGAGAGCTTCCACCAGGATGTATCTGCAATGGAACGCCGATATCAAGACAGGTGGACCTCTGATATGCTCGGAGATTACTTAATTGGAACATTATTAGAGAAGCTACTGAGTGTGTTTATAAGAGAGTATCCATAGTTATGGCATTTACTGGTACATAAAATATGAAATTTGGGATTTCTTAAGAATATAATTTCTTTTCACAATAACTCTCTTTAATTTTTGTAAAACTTTAAAAGCAATGTAATTTTCCAGTGTTTTATGTTAGTTTTAAGCTTTATAAGAATTTATTTAAACCTTTATTAATACTAAAATGCCAAAATTTATACGGTAAATGTATTGAATAAATGTTAGGAAATTAAGATTTCCCAAGATTTAGAATTTTTTAAATATCTGTGGGCGATGGAATATTTCTAATGTCGTATTCTTTTTCAAGACCCTCTAAAATATAAAAATTACCATTTTTTAAAATGAGGAACAAAAATCTTGTTCAATAGTGTTTTCGACATTACCTTGCGTCCGATGTACAACCACCATTTTTAGAATTCCGCGTTTTCAACAAATTTCATTTTTTATATCTCTAGGAGGACTTTGCTTTACTCTTCCACTTCAGGATTTTTGAGTCACATAAGGGTCTTCATTTTTAGTCTGTTGTCAAGCCTTTAAACAGAAAAAAACCTGTTTGAATGTCTGCTTTGTGTGGCTCTTGAAAAAGTGCAAAAGCCCAATCCCGCCATCTTGTTTAGTTTTCCACTTTCTTATATCCCTATAATATGAGTTATAAAATGGTGAAAAAACAAGAATTATATCTTCTCATCTACTCAACCTATTGTATGTAGTACTAACTTACGGCTGTCCAGTATGGAGATATACTGAAAAATCCAACTTAAAGATTATTGAAACACCGCATAATATTGTTATTAGTTCAATTTGAAAAGCCACCTGTTTAATCTCGAACACAGAGATCGGAAAAGAAAGAGAATATCCATCATTTAAAAAATTCATTTCTAGACTGGCCGAAAGAATTGTTAGTAACTTTGATTCTCATGACAACGAGGCAATTAAACTTATTCCAAAAAACACCCCTGCTGCTAAAATTAAAAGACCTCGTAAAATCCTTATCCTGTCTGTAAAGTAAATAACATTAAGGTACCTACTGCTTAAACTCACGCTTAACTGAATCTATTTAAGTCATTCTTTTAAGTATTAGGGAAATGGTATCGCAGCCGTTCCTACTCACCCACCCATTTTCTTATCCAATAGTAGTCAAGTATTTTACCCAGTCCTCATGCACTTTTCTCCTTCCATTTTAGTGGATCATAACAATTACTGATTTATGGTTTTTATATAAACAGATTGCGCTGCTGTTGCAGCAGTAAAATTGCAACTGGGCTAAGAAACGCCTAAACTTGTTCACTTCCGACCTGTTTGGAAAGGGGATGCCCGCGAAATCAAAAGTCCAGGCCAAATATTTCAAGCCAGGCTCTCCTTATCGACTGAGAGATCGGAGGTAGCCCCTAGATGGGGCGGGAACTCCAAAAACCATCAACGCACGAACTTTTAATGAAAAAGTAGTTATCGATTTTGCTCCGATTCAGTTAATATGAAAAAATGGAAAGAATATGTGGACATTTGGCGTAGAACTAACATTTATTCAGCGAATTGATATTTTGGACTGATTTTCTGGTTTAATATGTTCTTTTAGGCTAGACATTCGCAAACACTCCACTCTACGCAAGTTCGGCAGCTCTAGAGCAAAACCGGCTGTAAATACAAAAAAATCAATGACAATTGGAGCGGCTTCGTCGAATGTTTGGATTTCCAAACAGTCTGCATATCCAACCGCTCCATATGGACTTCCGGGTCAAAGATGCTGAAATGCGGCTGATGTAGATATGTTGGAGAAGGGAGTGTGAGTCTTTCTCTCTCCAGAGGAAATCGGAGCAGGCAGGAGTTTACCTTTCGAAGGCGGGTACAGAGGTTGTTGCAGTAGAGTGCGTTGGAGTGACCAGTAGCGGATTTTTTTATAGCCTATGCCGAACCTACTTACCCAATGGGTGAAAAGGATGTCACGTGTCGGCGGGAAGAAAAATTTCAATTCAAACATTAGTGTAATACAATACAAATACCCAGACAGCATGTACACTTGCAGCAAGTTTGATTTTTCTTGATATTAGCTTGTCATGACAAACTTGATGTGGCAAATTTCCAGCAAAGTAATAAAGCATAATCGACCAACCCACTTGCAGAACAAGTTTGTTGTGAAGTTGCTATGACAAGCTTCACACCACGATTGCAAAACAAGTTTGCTGCAAGCATGGTATGGCACAATTACAGATAATATTTGTCTCTGTTTTAAAAAACATCCGATTTTTAATAGCATCTCCTAGACTGTCCTTCTTTTTATTAATTCAATAAAATGATAATTTGTAAAAAAAATTTTGAAAAATTCTCGATCTTTTTATTAAATATAGAACTCGCACTTTAAAGAAAACTATATGGCTATGTTGAAATTTTAATGTTTATAAACAAAATTAAACCTAAAGAACAGTCTATGTTTGTTGAAAAATAATAATTTACATTTTGTCTCATTTTAAAAGTAATTGCTTTTGAACCCTAATTTCATAATTTATTCTACTAGCAAAACGTAGTTATTAGCGAAAATCGCTGTCTCTCTTCGACTTCAAATCATATTCTCAACTCCAAATTTAAAAAATTAATGAAATAAAAAAACACTTTAAAATAAATCGCAGATGCACGATTTGGTTGTCTTGGTACTCTATTTTTGCTATAGTTTGCAATGAGTTTGACGCGGTAAGCTTGTGACAAGTTTGACGCGTGGTGACTAACTCGTTTGCGTTGACTTGTTTCAAACTTGTTTCAAGCTTGCACTCTTGCCGTGTCAATCTTGCTGCAAGCTTGCAGATTTGCAGAGCAAGACTGCTGCAACTTTGCTGCAAACTAAAACTGCTATCTGGTTATAGGGTAACACAATATACTGCAAAATAAGTAATGCAAAACAAAATAAAAAGTTCAATATAAATACAATAAAACTCAAACAACTAACATAATAAATAAGCACATACATAAATAACAAATAAACATTCATAAGAATAAACAAAAAATGAAAAACAAATAAAAAGTAATGAAATAAAGTTTAAAAAATAAAGAGAATAAAAGAAACAAAATAAAATTATAAGAAGTACAAATTCATGCAACAGGGGCAAGAAACAAGAGGTACGCTAAAAAGCATGAAAAAACTATACAATTATGTGATACAATTTAGAAAAAGAGAATTTCGAAAATAGAGAAAGAAAAATATATAATCTTGAAAATGAATAACAAGAGTGAATACAAGAGTAAATTACCTACCTAAATACATGGGCTAAAACGTGGGATGGTTTGAAGTACAACCACACCATTTGCGTGGAATGGAGTAATTGTGAATCATGGGTTTTATAGATATAGGAAGTTACAGGAAACTGACATCGAATTTTGAACTTTGGTCAGGTGTTCGAGAACGATTCTCTGAGTTCAAAACATTTTAAAAATGCTAATGGCATCAGACACGGGGGCATGGGGCGGAGTTCTGTAACCGATCAGCAATTAAAGTGTCATAAATTTCCATAATTTTTTTCTGTTTTTAATTACATCCAATTAAAGAATCCTTTCATAACTCGCACTCAGTTTTACTGGCTATGGTAGGTATTTTCTGATATTTCATGGGTAAATTTAAATATTTGGTGTTGAAAATGATATTTTTAATATTAATAACAGCATTTTAAAAATATACAAATCTTAATAAAAGATGGGTTTACAAAGCTGAAATTCAATGTGAAATTATTTGAAATCGTGAAATATTGTCCATAGAGGGTACCACGGCTTGAAAAAGCGTCAAATAAAAGTTTTCAAATCTGTAAAATCTAACTAATTGTAGGATGAACCTTAAACCAGTGGGAGTGGCCTCCCCTAAACTTTCTCGTATACTGGTCAAAAATTTGTCATTTCCCCTCCCCTTGCGTGGATAAAAAAAAAATCGAACCTACTGTAATCCAGAATGCAACGAATATGAGAAGGTTTTTCATTGCAGATTATAGTGATTGTAAAATATTTAATGAAGAATCATATTAAAAGAGATGCCTATGTATTAAAACTTGGCAATATTTATTTTCCGTCACACTCCAACAAGATCCGCTATTATACGAGCGAGCGAAAACAAAACAGGAGATAAAACATATCTATCACAAACTCCGTCTCAAGGACAAAGTGACGTAATCCTCCCGCTTCGTACCAGAGATTGCTAAGTACGCATGCGCATGGAGATCGGTTTTGAAACGAATGCTTAACAAGTATGCGATTATACAGACCGACAGACAGTCAACCCGTTGACGGATTTGGCCTACATTCATGACGATAAAACTGTGTACCAAATTTTATCCATCTAGCTATTCAAGTTTTTGAGTTATAGTGTTCGCATGACTTCGGACATACAGACAGACAGACTTCCCGTTGACGGATTTTGTCTAAAATTTGATAGAATCCTACAAATTATGTGAAAAGACCACATACCAAATTTCTTCCCCGTAGCTCTAATAGTTTTCGAGTTATCGTGTTCACAGACAGACATACAGACAGATATAATTCCAAAATTGCGTTTTTCGGACTCAGGGAGGTCTAAAACGTGGAGATTCGTCAAAATCTCGTGTTCAAATTTTTTGACGATTACAATACTTTCTCTTTGTATACTTCGTATACGAGAAAGTAAAAAATGCACAGGTAGGAAGAAGTATAAAAATCGATAAGGCGTTGAAAACTTTAGAAACACTTAGGGAATAAAAAGCAATAATAGCGCTACTTTAACTAAAAGTCTATGTATAATAGTATAAAGAATAGCTAGATTATTTGATTCAAAGTTAGTATTCACCCATTGGTAGAATTGATAGCAGATTTCTCTGTAATAATATAAAAGAGTCGCAATTCAATTGCCCGGAAAATCTTCAAGTTACTCCATAGTCGTCCTCATATCAGAGTATCGGGGATCAAAGCCCATGCAGGTTACATAGGGAACGAAGAAGCAGACAGACTGGCTAAGGAGGCAGTAGAAACGGAAATTTTTCCTGAAACACCAATCGAGTTTCCAAAATCTTTTATCAAGACATTCTTACGTCAGAAGATGTTGGCCACCTGGCAAATGGCTTGGGATGATGGAGATACTGGAAGTCTCATTCACAACGTAATTCCCAAATTTAGCTTGCAACCAATCAACTGGACACGCACCGAAGTTCTGTTATTCACAGGACATGGGCCTTTCCCTTCGTTTCTCCAAAGATTCAACCTTGCCGAAATCGCATTGTGTTCTTGTGGGGGAATCGGCACACCAATCCATTTTGCTACGGTTTGCCTCCTCACAACCTCCTGCCATATGACACCACCCAGCCAACAATATCAGCCAGTATGGTTCCGCAACGTAGCCAACATATCAACGTCAAAAAGGAAGATACATAATTTGCTCCACTTTCTCCAAAGAGAAACCAGTCTTTTCCGTCCAGATCCCAATTGATTGTTTTTTTCTTTCCTTCAGTAGTCTTCTCAGTCGAGTCCAATGCTATCGTCCCATTCCCACAATCTTGGCCAACATTTTCATAAATAGCAACTTCTGTAACCGAACATCCTCTTCCTCCTGCGATAAGGGAAATTAATTCCATCCAAACTTCAACTTTCCTTCCTGCGTCTTCATCACTCCATCCTTTCCTTTGGAAATGGAAGGTCTCGTATCATCAGTTCAACATTCAGCTTCGCCTCCTCTTCAGCCCATTATCCTCTAATGAACTCGAAACTGCTTTAGCCGTTCTTTCAGGACTTTCTTTCAAGATCCACCGTGTTTCTCCTTCGAGTTCCATCAGTTAACTCTTCTTCAAAATCGAACTTATTAAAACAATGGGCAGTCCATCTCTCTGTTTTTGTGTACATTTTTGTGTTATTTTTAGTATTGTATTAATTTGTTTTTCATCTTTCATTTTTTGCTTTTGAATTTATTTTTTACTCTTCTAATAGTTTTTCCATTGCATTTAGTTTTTATTATTGTCCAGTTATTTCATGTATAACTGTGTAATTTTGTGTTTTTTCAAAGTTTTATTTTACTCTGCGTTACCAAAGTTTTTTATAACGTATATCACAATAGCAATCCTTCCTATTGCTCCTGTAAACATTTTTAAACTTGTTGCGTTTATAATTAGGCAGAAGTATAGAGAATTGTCAAGTTTTAAGGGAGGTCATCCTCTCGGGTGTTGTGATTTTTCTTCCACTTCATGACCGCGACACTGCTTAAATAACCTTATGGTTATTGTTGCAGGGGCATGGAGTGGTGTTATGTTATGTAATAATATAATATCAATAATCCAAAAGAGATGCACGCCAAATAAATTCACTGCATAAGATTTACATCTTTTCATCATGGACATATAATTACAATTATCAAAAAGAGCACTTTAACCTCGAAGCCTTAGTATTATTTCACAAAATATATTTTTACGATTCAAGATTAGAACAGATTTAATTGAATAAAATACAGCGCGTGCAACGCGAACCAAGAGTAGAATCAAGATGTCTATAGTCAGAATGAATCGGAATTTCTAATAACGCTTTCTGGGATTCTGGCATATGATGTTTACACCACTTAGTCTTCAAAGGTTGATATGATATATGATAATTCTAATCTTAGTTACAAGTATATGTTATATTTTAAATTTTTCACAAATTTTGGTCATAAATTCTAAAAAAATATAAGGTAGGTTTCAGCGAAGGTCGCGTGCCAATTAACTGAATAGGGTACTTTTCCGTTAGCCGGGCCCAAATGTCGCCAATTGTGAACCAAACGCGAGCCAAGTCGCCAAGAGCGAAGCGATTTTCCGTTAGCCGGGCGCAAATGTCGCCAATTGTGAACCAAACGTGAGCCAAGTCGCCAAATGGTTGTAAGAAATTTGGCGGAATTCTACATTATTTGGCGATTTTTCGCTTGCGCCCGGCTAACGGAAAAGTACCTGAATAGTTAATATTTTTATTTGTAAAAGACCTGAAAGTATTTTCATCTCGTGTCTGTGACGAGAACTCAGCTCGCCAAGTTGGTAAAAAGAGTACTCGGTAAAAAGAGTACATCATTCGTAAACTTCTACCTACTCTCAATGTATTCTTCCTAAGATAACATGTTTCTTTAGTGACCGCCGTCACCGAGACAACTTGGCGAGCAGAGTTCTCGTGGTAGACAAACAGTAGCTAGTACTAGACTATCTTTAAATATCAAACATTCAAATACCCACAAGCAGTGGTGTAGCTAAAAGGGTGGAAGTGGTCTAGTTTCGTTTCCTATCGAGACAAAAATCATCGCGGCGAAACTAAAAGCAGCAGAGCCTTGAAATTTGCACAGTTTAGAGGAAATAGACTTTAATTGTATCCCATGAAATTTCATAACAATCGAATGGATATTTCTTGATTTGTATTAATTAATTTAATTCGTTCCCATTGTTCTCTACGGAGGAAACTGTTGCAATCTGCACAAAAGTTACTAATCTTAATATAAATAAAAATCATTGTGGGTATGTGGCTGTGTGTCTGTGTGGCTATGTTCCACATTTCCTCCTAAACCAATGGAATGTTTTCAACCAAATTTTGCGCATAAACAACAAAGTAGACTTTTCACTTCCGGTTTCAGGTTGTGGCATTTACACCTTTTAAAGCGGTTACACAGTGATCCAATGAAGTTAGTGAATTATTCTCTCGATGTTTTGTTTAATTTTCACAAATTTTTAAATGATCCTAATGAGTGTGTGCTAAGCCTTCAATGTTACTTAGTCCGGTTACTACCGGAGGAAGAGGAGAAAGAGAGGGGAGATGTATTAATGGTCTATCTGTCGCAAGAACTCCTCCTAAACGGTGAGTAGTCTTGATAAGAAATTGGCAGGAACGGACATAGGATATGTGATTTTATCATAAATTCAATCTTTTTGATTACAGACAACAATTAAATAACACTGCGCTGCAAAAAATTTTTTTTTCCGAGCCCCGACACCATTCCTGCATATTCTTATGTAAAATGACCCACTGAATCCGAATATGACCCCCATTTTGCACCGTTTTTCTCAGGACGCCCCCTCCCCGTCATTTTATCACTGTCCGGTAATTTTATGGCCATATGAATTTGGTGGAGGAAACAATATTTGATTACGTTAAATTCTCTGAGGGCTTACAGAGGCGAAAGTTCTAAAATATGAACATTTGTATTTAAAAAAAATAAATAAAAATGACCGTTTTTTTTGGTTTATTTTCGCAATTTTTTCACTTATTTTCTACATATTCCAGCTTCCAGCCACCCCTTTTCCTCACCCAAACACCCCACATAATAAAAATAAATATATTGCAACAATTTTGGCTGAAAACGGGTAAGGGGAGAGGTCCCGAAGCCCTCACAAGAAAGTTTGGAAGATTCACTGTACAACGTTGCCGCTCTTTATTTTTATCACTGTTATGTAATTTTATGGCCATGAATTTGATTTGGAGGGGGGAAAGGATTATTTTAACACAAAAAATTTAAAAATAAAAATATAATATCTAATGAATAGTAATAATAATAGATAATATAATAAATGTAATTTATAATATAGTACGTTGAATCTATAAAAAGTTGTCTAATCTGGGGGCCCACGAAAATTCCTTCCTTGATTTTAGACTCACTAAGACGAGGAAATTTAGTTTTCAAAAAGTTAAATCATCACCTGTCTTATCCATTGCTTTCACAAACTGTTTGCTTAATCCGAGTTTGATGTGCAAAAGCGACAACGTTGTACAGTGAAACTTCCAAACTTTATTTTTATACATAAATTTTATTTATTATATATTATATTTTTATTTTTAAATTTAAGTGTTAAAATAATCCTTTCCCCCCCAAATCAAATTCATAGCCGTAAAATTACATAACAGTGATAAAAATAAAGAGCGACAACGTTGTACAGTGAATCTTCCAAACTTTCTTGTGAGGGCTTTGGGACCTCTCCCCCTTACCCGTTTTTAGCCAAAATTGTTGCTATATATTTTTATTATATGGGGTGTTTGGGTGAGGAAAAGGGGGGCTGGAAGCTGGAATATGTAGAAAATAAGTGAAAAAAATTGCGAAAACAAACTAGAAAAACCGGTCATTTTTATTTATTTTTTTTAAATTTAAGGGGGAAAATCCCTCCCAAATCCCCCCCCTTGTTACAAATGTTCATATTTTAGAACTTTTCACCTCTTTAGCCCCTCAGAAGACATTTAATGGTTAAAATAATCGTTTTCCCCCTCCAAATCAAATTAATGGCCATAAAATTACCGGACAGTGATAAAAATGGGGAGGGGGGGGGGGCTCCCGAGGAAACGGTGGGTGATGGGGCAAAATGGGGGTCATATTCGGATTCAGGGGGTCATTTTACATAAGAATTTGCAGGAATGGTGTCGGGGCCGATTTTCATGCAGCGCAGTGTAATTAACAAAGAAAGGCCTATTGACTCAGCGATACGCGATGAAGATTACTAGTTTATTTTTCAATCAACTATCACGTGATCCTTAAGGAATTCTTAAACATTTGGAATAACTTATTTTTAAAATCAACTGTCATTTGATACTTGAAAAAACGTAAGCATGTGGTATAACTTATTTTTATAGTCAAACATCGCGTGAACATTAAGAAAACCGCGATTATGTGATCTTTCTGAGAAAGTAAATAAATAATTAATTTGTGGAATAATAACTGAAATTACTCAACTCAACGCTTGATTTTAATTTTTTGAAGTTTGCAGTCTATTTAATTTTAGTTATTTATAGTTGTATCTTTTCCTTATCGGATTTTATTCAAGAAATTGTCGATAAATTGAAGCCGGAACACAGATGTATTGATAGATATGATATAGTTGTAAGAGTTTTTAGATTCAAATTTAGAAACTAATATGAATTATAACTAAAGTAAAATATAAGAAGATATATTTTGTTTTATGTATTCTCTTGAATGGTAGAAGCGGATGGCATATAGTATGGTGGATGATATATTTCACAGATTGTAAGCACCTAATGATACCATTGAGTACAATGATGTAATTTACAATAACGGAGAATATATGAGGAATAGAGAATGGTTGTTGAATTGGTAATTTTGGCACTGACTAATGAAAGTTTAGGTCAGATAAATGAAAAAAAAAATATGTCGTATATGAAGGGAGGTATTACAGAATATCTATCAGTAGATACGCTAATGGGCAATAACAAGTAACATCATATCCTCTAGAGTTCTTCAACTCCTCTGATTTGTCAGGGGCACCTTCCAACAAGCTGAGATTTAAAGTCGATGTGCCAGTATTATTGACACGTAATCTCGATGTACCGAGACTTCGCATTGGCTCACAGTTACAAATTACACACCTGGATACAAATGTTGTGCGAACTACTGTTATGACTGGCACGGCGAGAGGAGAGAGTATTTTAATTCCACGCATTCTGATAATACCGAAGGATTTACCATCCAAGTTTAAAAGGTAACAATTGCCTTTAAAATTAGCATTTGCCAGGCTCAGGGGCAGACACTCAAAGGGGCAAGCGAACATTTGGAAAAACCGTATTTTCCCCATGGGCAACTATATATGGCGTGTTCACGTGTGTCCAGCCACAAAACCTCTACATCCGTGCAAAAAACGAAAAACAAAACACGTAGTATACAAAAGTGTGTTAGCATAGATAAACAAATTACCTAACTATAACAGCTGACACTCCGCTTAGTCGTTCAATTATGTATTATCATCCGTCAAAACTTTTAATTTCCCCTTTCAACATGTAACGAAATATTTACATTCATGAATTAGAAAAATTTAATAATTTAAATTCTTCGCGCACGAAGTCGCGGGTAACAGCTAGTAATTGTATAAAACATAAAAAAAAAATCTGGTAAATTTTAGCAAATGACGAAAATAGCTTACGAATAAGATTTGTAAAATTTTAGTAAAGTCTGATAGGTATTTTTAAAATTTTTAACATTCCAAATATTTGCAATCTTACAATATACATAAAAATAATTGTTACAAATGCCTCTCAAGACGATTAAAAAGTGAATGAATTTCTCTTAATATTATATAAATTTTATATGAATACTATTAAATCTTAAAATAAACTTACTTCTAAGACTAAAATTGCCGCAGTTTTCATAAAATTAATATGAAAGTTCTATTTCATAAAAGGCACTTCATGGAAATTCTATAACTAACTTTTAATAACTAATTTCAATAACTAACTTTTAAGAGTAATAGATAACAGTAACTCTTTTCATCGTGTAAAATAAGTTTTATATTACTTGTTATTTATGAAAAACTGTTTGTGGTAAGTTTTCCTAATTTTACCGTCCTTGTAGCTGTAACTGAAGACAGCGCTTGAGATGTTGCCACTGAAGAAACTTAACTATCTATAAAATTTCAAATCGCGCTTTGCACTGTTCCAAAATTTTCGCGTTTTTGGTGTGTTTATGTCAACTACTAAATCAGAAATAAATATTAAAATCGATTTAAAATACTTTTGAAACCATACAGTGTTTACTTCTCAAAAGTTCAAATGTATTTTAGATTTTTTAATAAATTTTTTGAATTCATTGTCGATTGAATTTGTATTAATTAACATCTAGTCCAGGAAGTTATTGAAGATAAAAGTGAAAATATTCTTCACTGACATAGATGATATTAAAAAATTTAAAAAAAGGAAAATGTCGGTTCTTATCGGGGATAATTTTTAAAAAGGATGACTGTGATAGAGTACAGAAAGTTGTACAAATTTTTAAAATCCACTGTAAATTTGAAAATTTAGTGAAAAAAATACTTTTGAAATATAGTATAAAGGTCTGGAAACTGTTAAAATTAACTGTTAAAAATAAAGGCCTTTACCTTCCCTGAAATCGGGCATCATGAAAAATATAAAATAGAGACAATGTAAGTGTACAGAGCGAAACTAAAGGCTCACTGAAACGAGACTAATGTGTTCAAAAGATATCCTCCAAATTTAACCTCCATTTACTTTTTTTTCTTCTTTTTGTTAGGTTTTTATTTGTTTTTAGGCTTTCTCTTTGTTTGATTTTTATTTCCAATGTTCTCTGTTTTTTGTTTTGCTGCTTGAATTGCGCGCTACTTAAACATTGTATATTTTTTTTATTTAATTTTACTTTCTAAATTTTATTCTCTAAATTTTATTGTTTATAAATAAAATTTTTGTTGTTCTTGTTTAAAGATTATGTTAAGATTTTGTTTTTATATTTATTCTAATTTTTATAGTTGATTTTTTAAGCTCTGTTTTAATTTACTGATCATTCTCAGATACAGAGACCCTCCGGTCATGTGAGCATGAACCAAGTAAAGCTAGTTTTCCCAAAATAGGGATACACTGAAAACTGAAGGAGTAGGTGTTTACATTTTGCTTATTATTATATAGAAAGATTTTGTTTTCATTTATTGATTTACTGTAAAGAGTAGCTAAAAAGGGACTAACTTTAAAAAATACGCCGAATCGGACGAACGTCATGACTTAACTAAGAACTTCGTACATGCGCTCATCCTACTAATTGAATGTCACCCCTTTTCGTAGTAAAATTGACGAAAACTGCTAGTCTCGGGTTTTTAAAACGAACAGTATTTTATTCTTCAGTTGTTAAAAGCCACACTTATTTAAAAAAGACAAGACGATAATTTTCGGAAATATATATTTCGAATAATTCTAATCGTAAATTTTGGACAAATTAGAGCTAAAGTTGTTTTTTAACTGTATTTCAATTATATTGTTTCAATAAATATTTTGCAGCACTTCTCGTTACAGACACTTGACGAGCTGTCACTGAACCATTAATTCATCTCACCCCTATGAGCACACAACTATCAACTATATAAGAGCGGAGAAGACTATAACATTTTGGTATTATGAATTCAAATTGAGCCATCATTGCTCAGCACTGAACATCATAAGATTCTGATCAAAGAACACGTAGCATATTTTAATCGGGAACTAAGATTTGCAAAATAACTCATCACCTCAAATGTAGTGTGGGTACAGCTTTATATTCACATTTTGTTTAACTGGATTAGAGAGGATGTTATCTTCTTCTCTCAACATGGACCTTTCCCCTGCCTACCTACCTCAAAAGGTTTCACCTGTCTGACAGCGATTATTGCAGGGTGGAATTGGCACGACACTCACTATGCCACGGGAGTGTATTTATACAGCTTGGCATATGAGGAAGCCAGCGCCAAACTTTAGAACAAGAATGGCTGAAAGGGCTGCCAATAACCTCGTCTCCAGGCAGAAAATTCGTGGGATTATCAAATTCATTAGTGAAAAACAGAGATCTTTTCCGGCCTCCCTAGCCTTCACTTAGCGAGCTGAACTAAGTAGCTCAATCATCACACTCTCTCAAATAAAAGAAAGGTGGTTTCAACATCTAAAGAAAAGAAGACTATTACGAACTAATAGTGTAAAAGAAAATAGCTGTACATAGTGTATATATTTCCTTCTTTTGTTTATTTTCTTTTTTCTTTCTTAAATAAAAAAATTCCATGTCTTGCCCATCAAACCGTTCAGTGACCGGTCTGGTCACGGGTAAGGACGCGTTCTGTTCTGTTTAGCAAACAGAACGTCTGGAGGATAAATGAATAAGATAAAACGATTGGAACATCTGGGCAACTAATTTTTGGATTGAGTTGTCAATCTGTCTCCATCCCTCCCATCAAAAGAAATCCCAATGCCAGGATCTACAATGGTGGCAACGAAAGGATGTGAGTGAGACAAAAAAGACTGGTGTGTGATGAAAAATTTTGTGTGTCGGTGGTCATTTGTCCCAATGACTTGTTTTCTGGATAGTATCCGGTGGATACTCGTCAGTGTAAAGCCGCTTGACAACGAAGCTTCTGTTTGGGATAGTATCCGGTGGATACTCAGCGTAGTCCAGAAGTGACCGGGGGTCAGCAAAAAAGAATCATCGCGACAGTTGAATTCTCGAATTGGAATCTCTATGGCGTCCGGGGATACTGACAGTAGTTTTCTCTTAGCAAATCATTAGAATCAAGAAGCAACGCCAAGAAGCGCCATATCATTTCAGTAGTGACCAAGAGTTTATGAAAGAACACATTTAATCGGAAACTAAAATTTTCAAACGACTCATCACTAAAATGTGAGGTATATGCTTTGTATTCACATTTTGTTTAGCAAAACAAATGGCGCGCGCGCGTCTGAGGATAAATAAGATAAACGACAAGTTCTGGCCTGGGAAACCACTTGGGATTGTCGTCACTCTGTCAAAACAAGGAAATGTGTACTTCCGTCACCGCAAAGCCACGATGCGCATACAAATGTTCGCTTGAATAAACAGATGATACTTGATTCGTCAACCAATCTCTTTTCTCCGACATTCGATTAATTATTTTAAGTAATTATAAGAACAGGATATTTGAAGAAACTTACGCGGAAGTTGTAAAACACCTCAGATAAAAAAATCCAGAGATTCACTGCACCATTTATAAATAAAGCAGTTATCTTTAGTCGGAGAGGGCAACATACAAATTATAATATTTGAAATCTTTTATTTTGTTTTATTTATTTAGAAATGCACACTACAGAATGAACTCCAATAAAGCAATACGTAACCGGAACGAAGTAATGA
>BGPR01008780.1:6244-61473 GCA_013235015.1 Araneus ventricosus | reverse complement strand
TGAAATCTTCAGGTCCATTACAGCAAGTAGTTCCCTTCTGAGAGTTGCTCAGTAATATTTCTTCCTCGGATTTCAGTAGTTTATTTCTGCTTTTTGAATGCAAGAGTCTCCTGTTTTTCTTTTTATTCAGGAATTCCGAAAACATTACTCTTTTGTTTTTAAAGGGCATTCGCTATAAATCTCTCAAGCACTTGAAATTCTAATATTGTTCAGATTCTTTTTGTTTATTATCCATTTTTCGTCTCAAATCCTTACAACAGTACACGAGACTTTACATTTATCCTTTTCATTTCATTCACAAGAATTATTCACTTCCGGCATTAATTATTTCCTTCCTTCCCTTTTATTTATATTGTTACGAAAATCTTTCTGTGGGTATATGGTGTAATGGATAATGGAGAATGAAGGTTTATTCATAAGTATACAAGAAAATACGTAGCACAGGTACAGGGAACAATAGTTCTTGCACATATTAGCAACGTAAACAGACAACAACAGACAGACAGGTAATAACAGTTCAGCACGTTGATATTCAACAACACAAACAGTCAGCAAATAAATAATAACGACAATAACTGCACTTTCAATAGCGCTCTGCTCCCCAGCTTCTTAGCTCGCACTGCAGACGAAACTCTAAAGACGTTTCAGTGGATCAACACTACACTCTCTGATCTAAACGCGGTCCTTATATACTCTCTCCGACAGGCCGTGACGTCACATGGTTTTATCGTATATTCAAGCGTATTCCCTTTTCTAATAGAGATATCGAGAAAAGGGTCGCATTTTCTGGAATCATATATTTGTCGCCAAGGTCAGCAAATTTGTCGCCAAGGTCAGCAAATTTGTCGCCAAGTCGCCAAAGTTGTCGCCAAGGTCAGGGGTCCCAGAATGGCCGATGCCTCACTCCATTCTTAGTCCTGTAAAACTCCCTCCCCAACTATAAGACTAGTGAGGCAGGAAAGATACATTACATCTTTGCAACAATATTAATAATTATTGAATGTCCTCGAGTCAAACTAAGTGTGGAATTTGTTTTATCGTGTCTTCACGTTCTGAACTGCAAATCAGTGAGTTTGTATAAGTCTTAAGTGCAGCAATCCCTGAAATCTTAATAAATTATTTACCTATTATAGCGTAATGTAGTAAAACTCAATTTCAAAAAAAAAATGCAATATCTTAGCTATGAATGAGTTATCTATACTTTCAGAATATTTACAAATCTTCTTATCTCAAAACAAAATTAATAATACCACAAATGACAATGCGTTTACAAAAAGCAGTTGCCCGCATACAACTTATAAATGCAAAAAGCATGATAAAAACCACAGCCTTTGTAATGATTTTGTGTTATAACTTATCATTCATTTTGATTGAATTTCAAAAATTAATATGAATTCAAGCTTCATTGCTACTCTTAAATTTACTAAATGACACACAGACAATCACGAAGATAACATTGAAGGTTTAGACAGTATAAAATTTTCTTCGTAATATAAACATTTTCTGCATCTTTTAATTTGAAAAATAATAACTTAAGGCTTGTTTGTTATTTGTGCATGAAACATATATCTGAAAGATGTCAAACATTTCTGAGAAATTCTTAATAGAATCCATTTCATAAGCTCCCAGGATGTTGAAATACCTCTTAAATTTATTTTATTTTATCTCAACGCTCTTTTGCATTTCAAAGTTATGTTCAAACTAAGCAAAGTTCATGTAAAGATATGGATAAAGATTGGCATATTTAAAAAATTACTAATTATTTTCGAAGGTTTATTAGTATAATCTTTTGACATAATTTTGAAAACTCTAAAAAAATCGCCATGTTTTTTCCGCTATTTTTTATTTTGGAAATATAGAAAATCCATTAAATATTTCTTATATTAACCCCTCCGGCCCTGAATTATGCACAGAACAGATAAAAATTCAGTGAGTGGTTAAATATGCTATATTATATATGAGTAACTTAAATATGAAATTTCATAATATTTTATGAATTAGCAAACTAATTAAAAATGTCCTAATAGGACAGTGGGCTTCAATTAAGTTAAAAGTTCAATTTACAATTATTTCATATGAAATGGTTTTAAAAACTTTCTTAGAGCATGAAAACATCAATATGCTTCACATTTCTCACAAAAGATTCAGTTTTGAAAGTGCAACCTTCCAATTTGCATATTTGTTGAACTTCTTTCAATAATGTGGTTTATCCCATCAGATCTCACTTCATTGCATTTGACAGATGGATTTAACTTTTTCTTTGAACGTATTACATCATAGCTATTATGTGATGTAGGTCCGGATTTGGTAGGAGCTGTTGCCTGATTTGAAAATGAGAGAGTTTCTGCTATTTGAAATGTAAAATTCAGTAAATCTATTTAGTTTTACTGTGGAATTCCAGAACAATTTGCTTCTCTTTCGTTCGTTGACCAAGAATTTATTATAGCCATATTGAAATAATGAAAGATGATGAGGAGGGTCCATATTTTGCTTCTTATAGCCGTTAGGTAAAATAACATTAATAAAAGAAAATCATGCTTGCCCACTCCCCCATACTCTTATTGTAACACTTTGCAATTTCAGGTCTGGGAACTTCAACGAAAGTAACATCTTTTTTGCTCTATATTTTAAGACTAACTGTTACCCGCGACTTCGTGCGCGAAGAATTTGAATTATTCTTTTTTTAATTCACGAATGTAAATGTTTTGTTGCATTTTGAAACGGGAAAGGAAAAGTTCTGACGGTTGACAATACTTAATTGGACGGCTGACAGGAGTGTACTGTACATGTATGCTGATATAGTTATGTAAATTGTTTATCTATGATAATATACTTTTGTATACCACGTTATTTGCACGGATGTAGAGGTTGTGTGGGCTGTACACACGTGAACAAGCCACATATAGTTGCCTATGGGAAAAATATGGTTTTTCCAAATGTACGCCTGCCACTTTCAGTGTCTGGCCCTGAGCCTCGCAAATGATATTTTTACAGGGATTTGTTACCTTTTGAACTGAGATGATAAATCCTTCGGTGTTATCGGAAGGCGTGGAATTAAAACACACTCTCTTCTCCCTATATCAGTCATAATAGCAGCTGTCACGACGTTTGTACCAAGGTGTGTAATTTTTAACCATGTGCCATTGCTCAGTCTCGGTATATCGAGGTTACGTATTAGGAGTACTTGCACACCGACTATCATTCTAGGCTTGTCGGAAGGTGCCCCTGACAATTCTAAGAACTTGAAGAGCTCTACAGAATATGATGCTCCTTGTTAATGCCCATTACCGTATCTACAGAAAGATATTCTGTAATATCTCACTGTGAAAATTAAACAAAACATCGAGAGAATAATTCACTAATGCCATTGGATCACTGTGTAACCTTATTAAAAGCTGTAAATGCTACCACAGCAGGAAACCGGATGTGTAAATTCTCCTTTGTTGTTCATGGTCAAAGAAAGCAATATTTTCTTATATTAATTTTAACACTGGCAAAAGCCCACGCGCGAAACAGTAATTTGGCTTGAATTTATTTCTATAAGAATGAAAAGTATTGTTTGAAATTACGTTAAAAAATATTTTTAAACCTTTATAGCAATCGGAGAAAACATTTCATCGCAATGGAATTAATAGCATTAAAAAGATCATTTTCTGGTCTTTAAAATGGCATAAAAATAATTGTTGTCTAATAAAGATTTCAGAAGTTATTGGCAAAAAACGTCTAAGCATTAGGCTTAAAACCGGCTAATGTTCGTTATTTAATTAAATATCTTAAGAACTAATTAACTCTGAAAGTTGAAAATAACACCTTTGACCTAAAAATATGCTCTAGAATGCCGTGTATAAATTTCACGTCGCTGCCGTTCACCGCTTAGGAGGAGTTCTTGTGACCGACCGATCGACCGACAGACAGACAGATACATGTAAATTCTGCCTTATTTTATGGATAGTTATAAATATAAGCAAAAATTTCAGAAATAAAGGTAAATTAGTTCAAAGTCTAACCATTTCCTAGCAACTGAGTAGCTATAAATTTGCGTTATTTAAAAATCGTCTGCACGTAAAATTTAAAAAATTAATAAAAATTGAATGAAAAATGTCACAGAAATAAAATTGGTATCATTGAAAAGGTAAAATTGTTATCTTTAAGATGGTATAAAAATAATTTGTATCGGACAATGTGTTCCGAAGTTACAGCGGAAAAAACGATTACGTGATAGTTTATTTTAAAAATAATTTATTCCACATGTTTTCGCATTCCTGAAGTATCACGTGACAGTTTATTGAAAAATAAAAATCTTCATCGCGAATCGCGGAGTCAATGGGCTTTCTTTGTTAACTATTTTTAATCTGTAGTCAAAAATAATTAATTTAACGTGATTTCACCTAGCCTATGTCCGTTCTTGGGTTAGAAGCTACAACTCTGCCAATTTTCATCCAAATCGGTTTGGTAGTTTGGTCGTGAAAGCTTAACAAACAGACAGACAGACAGATAGACAGACAGACAGACACACTTTCGCATTTATTATCTTACTAGCTGTTACCCGCGACTTCGTGCGCGAAGAATTTGAATTATTCTTTTTTTTTAATTCACGAATGTAAATGTTTTGTTGCATTTTGAAAGGGGAAAGGAAAAGTTCTGACGATTGATAATACTTAATTGGACGGCTGACAGGAGTGTACTGTATATGTATGCTGATATAGTTGTGTAAATTGTTTATCTATGATGATATACTTTTGTATACCACGTTATTTGCACGGATGTAGAGGTTGTGTGGGCTCTACACACGTGAACAGGCCACATGTAGTTGCCCATGGGAAAAATATGGTTTTTCCAAATGTACGCCTGCCACTTTCAGTGCCTGGCCCTGAGCCTCGCAAATGATATTTTTACAGGGATTTGTTACCTTTTGAACTGAGATGCTAAATCCTTCGGTGTTATCGGAAGGCGTGGAATTAAAACACTCTCTCTTCTCCCTATATCAGTCATAACAGTAGCTTTCACGACGTTTGTACCTAGGTGTGTAATTTTTAACCGTGAACCATTGCGCAGTCTCGGTATATCGAGGTTACGTATTAGTAGCACAGGCACACCGACTATCATTTTAGGCTTGTCGGAAGGTGCCCCTGACAAATCTAAGATGTTGAAGAGCTCTACAGAATATGATGCTCCTTGTTAATGCCCATTACCGTATCTACAGAAGGATATTCTGTAATATCTCACTGTGAAAATTAAACAAAACATCGAGAGAATAATTCACTAACGTCATTGGATCACTGTGTAACCGTAATAAAAGCTGTAAATGCTACCACAACAGGAAACAGGAAGTGTAAAGTCTCCTCTGTTGTTTATGGTCAAAGAAAGCAATATTTTCTTATATTAATTTTAAAACTTGCAAAAGCCCGCGCGCGAAACAGTAATTTGACTTGAATTTATTTCTATAAGAATAAAAAGTATTGTTAGAAATTACGTTAAACAATATTTTTAAACCTTTATAGCAATCGGAGAAAACATTTCATCGCTATGGAATTAATAGCATTAAAAAGATCATTTTCTGGTCTTTAAAATGGCATAAAAATAATTGTTGTCTAATAAAGATTTCAGAAGTTATTGGCAAAAAACGTCTAAGCATTAGGCTTAAAACCGGCTAATGTTCGTTATTTAATTAAATATCTTAAGAACTAATTAACTCTGAAAGTTGAAAATAACACCTTTGACCTAAAAGTATGCTCTAGAATGCCGTGTATAAATTTCACGTCGCTGCCGTTCACCGCTTAGGAGGAGTTCTTGTGACCGACCGATCGACCGACAGACAGACAGATACATGTAAATTCTGCCTTATTTTATGGATAGTTATAAATATAAGCAAAAATTTCAGAAATAAAGGTAAATCAGTTCAAAGTCTAACCATTTCCTAGCAACTGAGTAGCTATAAATTTGCGTTATTTAAAAATCGTCTGCACGTAAAATTTAAAAAATTAATAAAAATTGAATGAAAAATGTCACAGAAATAAAATTGGTATCATTGAAAAGGTAAAACTGTTATCTTTAAGATGGTATAAAAATAATTTGTATCGGACAATTTGTTCCGAAGTTACAGCGGAAAAAAGGATTACGTGATAGTTTACTTTAAAAATAATTTATTCCACATGTTTTCGCATTCCTGAAGAATCACGTGACAGTTGATTGAAAAATAAAATAAACTTCACGCGAATCGCGGAGTCAATGGGCTTTCTTTGTTAACTATTTTTAATCTGTAGTCAAAAATAATTAATTTAACGTGATTTCACCTAGCCTATTTCCGTTCTTGGGTTTGAAGCTACAACTCTGCCAATTTTCATCCAAATCGGTTTGGTAGTTTGGTCGTGAAAGCTTAACAAACAGACAGACAGACAGACAGATAGACAGACAGACAGACAGACAGACACACTTTCGCATTTATTATATTATTAAGGATTAAGGATTAAGGATAGCTTTCGAATAAGGTAATACGAATTTAATCAGTTATTCCTTCATATATTCAAATACTTTATAATATTAGCCTAAAACATAGGTTTCTAGCAGATGCGAAGTATTGTATTGAATTCTTGAATCTAAATAAATTTTCTTTTATTCCAATATGCTTCTTATTTAAAAACTTTGACAATGTTATTTTTATTATTTTAAATAAAAATATTAAATTTGTTAAAGGTTTTTTATGATAAAATATACCATATATATATATCGTGAAAATAAATATTCCTTTATTTTTGATTTTCGAAGGAGTCTATCACATTTCGTAAAATGTATTTCTGTAATTATATAACGAAAGCTTATTCGTCAGGAAAAAATATGTCATCGACCTTCTGATATTTAAACTCATCATTATTTTTTTTATAATTTGAAAAGGATTATACCACATTATAAGTAAACTTTCCACTATCCGATTACTAATCAAGATAATATTTGCAAATCTAATAAATATGTTTTTCCTTTCATCCTTGGAAAACTTTACACTTGGCATCTTGTTCCTAATGAGGTGATTATAATTTTTAGTTTCTCAAAGGCACCGTGAAGCAAGAAAAACGTAATAGGGAAATGTAGGATACCTGTATTTCATAATGTATTGACGAAAGGAATACGCATTCTGAGTTGAAATGTAAGATTTAGTTATTTTAATTCTTGAATTCACTTGCATTTTTATTCATTATTAATAAATGCGAAATGCATATCAGTATCAAATCAATTGATAATATTTATGGATTCTTTAATAAATGGAAAATAAATTACTAAAATACAAGAAATCATTTTCATATTTCTAAAATTTCATATTTTTTAACGTTTTCCTTATTCATTGCCGAAATCAGTGCATTATCAAGATCTGTTGTAATCATGAAAAGCTTGATCTCATTAATAATAAATGTCATGCCAACTTTAATAAATTATAAATAAAAACAGACCAGTATATAATAAATATTACAATAAGCTTCGACCATTAATCCAATAAGTTTCTACATATGGAATTCAATATCATTCAAAGAAAGCAAAAGCTAAGAAAACACTCTGAGAGAATCGAATTAAACAAACAAAGAATCCATTCTAGTCCACTTCATCAAGGGCTAGAGACTATATTCGAAAAAGAATTTAAAACTTTGCGGAAATTTTTTCTGTAAGTAGCTTGATTATGCCAAATATAGCTGCACTTTGCCCGAAATTTCCCAACAAAAGACAAAAGAGATCAGTACCATCTAATAAGCACTATTTTAAAAGAAAAATTAAAACCAAACACAAGCATGAAAACACTATTAAAATTTGTTTAAAAATATTAGCCTTCTGGATTTAAGTTTCCACATACGTGTTTATTATAACAGCATGACTTACTGATCTTCATTCCTTAAAATTCTTTATAATCTTTGTGTATCGATGTTATTTAAGTATGAAACGCTATGAGCACTCAGACTAACTATACATTCTAACTGACTCATGCAATCATCATTTAACGTTTAATTAGTAATTATAATGTAATGAATGTATTTTATAACTTCTGAAAATTTATCACCGATATCTTTTAAGCTCTTAAAACATATTGCCTCACTAATTTGAAAAAATAGCTAATGAAATCATAATACTTTTTAAAATGTAAATGAAAACTGTCAAAAATATATTTTAATAGTTTCTGATCAGTAAATAGATAAATACTTTTGTCTCATCATAGTCAAATCTAGTGTCAGCCTAAAAATAATAACCATTAAATTAAGTTAAAAGTAGGGCCCCTTTTTAATTTTTGTGAGATGCCATTACTCAATAGATAAGAGAAATAAATAATAAATTCAATATGTGTGTGTTTTTAACATGATAGATTTTATCGCTATCACCCGATTCTTTGGTTTACCACAGCGAAATCTAGTCATCACAGAAGAAAAGGCTGTCCTCCAACTAACTAAAATTACCAATTCCTCATTTTTCATTGGAAAGATACCATTACTCAATAGTTAGGATGTTTTCGCTTCAAATGACAAATCTGTTGTTAAAGCTCTGTTTCCAAAGCTTCAAACTGCGGTACAAAACAGCAAACAACTTTCACACAAATACCTCTGCGTTACAGTAAATGCAAAGTAGAAATATTTACAGCGTAAAATGAAAAGATCCCAAGCCAGACAGAAGGAATTACTGAACATAAATCAACCGACAAATACCCTTTTTAAGGCTGCATTTTAACAAAATACTATGTTTTATTCTGTTTTCTGTTTGCAATGCTAATACCCAAACATATTTAACAGCTCAAAGTTCGATCGCTAGCCATGAAACTGAAAAATCGCCCATCCATCATGGCTGTTTACAACCTCAGGGATGGAGAGGTTTCGGCAAACAAATTCCCTAAGCCTGGTAGCGCAAGTTAAAATACGCATTGTCTATGTATCGCAGCCAATCAATATCCAATTTAGCGTCATCACGCAACTCGAAAGCCAATCCCAAGGAACTTCTTATCGTAAAGTCTGAAGTTGCTGCAAATGGTCGAAAACGTGAATAGAAAATTAACGACTGCTCATACATTAATCACAAGGCAAACCCAAAATTTCGCTAACGTTTATTTCAGCGGAATAAGCAATTTGTCAAAGATTCTCTGCTGGCTTGTTGAAATATATATGACTTTTGTGCAATCTTTGCGATGAAGGAGCAAGTGTTCATTAGATCATATCGGAAGATTTAATGTTATTTGATGATCAGGATTCAAGGAAGAAAAAATTCATCTTTGCAAATATTTATCATAAATGAAAATTTTTTCGTCTGCTAACGTTGTACTGAATCTGCTGTTTTCTTTCCTGTCCATTCTTAAGAAGCTGAAATGCGCTCTAAATAAGATTCATTTATCAGTTAGAAAGAAATATTGCAGAGATTTGTGGAATTTTATATTAATTAAAGATGAAAAGTTTTCAGATTGATATTTTGTAAAACAACATCGAAACTTTTTCTGTGATTTTTTCTGTTCATTGGATTTTAAACATGAAAAATAACAGATGAAGAAGCAAGAGTTCATTAGATCATATGGGAAACGTGAATGTTATATTTGCAGATAAGGTTTCAAGGAACCAAAATTAAGTCTTCGCAAATATTTATAATAAAGGAAAATTTCCTTCTCTGCTGACTAGGGATGTAACGAATATTCGGCAACTATTCGTTATTCGGCCGGCCCAATAGTAAGCAGATATTTGGCCGAATATATTGAAGATAATATTTTTTTAAAAAATGTGCTTCTAAATACACATTTAACAAAGAATATCGCAGAATCACATTTCAGTACATTTATTATCAAAAAATTTCCTATCATTTACCCAATTTTCAGTTGCTCATGTGTATTTATTAAAGTTACATATATTCAATATCATGTTCTACAATGATGACTCTTTTTTTCTGAAGCAATCCAAAAATGAAGGGGTTTCACATTTCTTATTAATGGAATCAAGGTATTTAAAGTATTACAAATATATATAAAGATATTAACGTTTTTTAAGTATACAAATAACAAAAACTCAATTTTATTTAATTTTAAATTTATTTCATTCGAAATTTTTAAAAATATTTCATTTACAATCGAAAGCGAAATGTTTTTAAAAATTTGGTATTCAGCCTGAAATTTGGCCGAATATTCGGTATTCGGTTATTCGACCAAATCACTATTCGGTATATCCCTACTGATAACATTCTACTAAATCTGCTGTTCTCTTTCCTTAACTTAAGTCTCTTACACTTAAGTAGCTGAAATGTACTCTAAATAAGATTCATTTATCCGTTAGCAAGATATATTGCACAGATTTGACGCATTTTGGTAGTTGAAAATGAAAGGTTTTCAGCCTGATATTGTGAAAAAAATATCTTTTCTCTGATTTTTCCAGTTTATTCAATTTTTAAAATGAAAGGTAACATACATGAAGGAAAAAATGTTCATTAGATCATATGGGAAGCGTTAATTTTATCATTGATGATAAAGACTCAAGGGAGCAAAAAATCATCTTTGCAAATATTTGTCATAGGTGAAAATTTGCTTCTTTTGCTAACGTTGTAACTGAATCTGCTGTTCTCATTCCTATTGTTACGAATTTCCCCACAAAAGTAAGAGAGAGCAGTCCATTGAGCCCTGTGAGGGCCTGATAGTATGGGTAGGACCCTTCTTCAACCTTTAACCTTTCTTGTAAGTTAGCTGCTTGCTGTGAGCGAGAAAGTTAGTTCTACCAGCGATGCTCCCACTGTGAGGTGTCACACATTTTTCAGGACACATTCTTGTGGAGCTGAAGTAAAGAACTCATGTGCACTCGGTTGAATGCCGAAGACAGGCACATTATAGTAACATGAATATTTAGGTGTGATTAATGTGCTGAGTGATTATCTGCTAAGCATATGATTTACTGATTTATTATGTGTACAACATGATCTCCATGTCGACAGGCAATTAAGATGTTGAATCCCATACTACATGTCATCATTTTGACAGCAGATAAGTACACATCAATTTTACATTTTTTAAGTCTAAATAAGTTAAGAATTCTCCTGATAAGCTTGTGAGAAATATAAACTTTTCCATACCTATGTATTCTTCAGCAGCAGAAATGCGCTCAAAATCAGATTCATTCATCTAATTCGTTAGGAAGAAATTTTACAGAAATGTGTGGCATTTTATTAACTCAAAATGGAAAGTTTTCAGATTATATATTTTGAAAAAGATATAGAATTCTTTCTCTGATTTTTGCTTTTATTGAATTTTAAAAATGAAATTAATGTTATATTTGATGATAGGGATTTAAGAAATAAAAAATTATCTTTCAAAATATTTATTATAAGTCAAATTTCCCTGTCTCTGCTAACGTTACACTGAATCTGCTGTTCTGTTTCGTGCTCATTCTTTAAGCAGCTTAAAATGCGCTCTAAATCAGATTCATTTACCCCATTCGATAGCAAAAAATTTTTGCAGAGATTTGAGGCACTTCAATAATTAAAAATGCCGATATTTTGAAAAAAAAAAATGGTTTCCAAAGCTGAATTATTTCCTTTGATTTGTGTTGATTATTGAATTTAAAAAATGAGAGATAGACGATTCAGAATTAAGTGTTCTCCCTGTCATATAGGAAGGTTTAACGTTTCATTTATTGATAGAAATTCAAGGAACGGTAATGTGGGAAATATTTATACATGGTGGGAATTTTCTACTTTATTAATTTCCCACTGAGTTCGTTGTTCTCTTTCTTATTCATCTATTCGCAGGTGAAATATGTTTCTTTAAAATTAACTAAACAGCACTATCAACCAGAAATTTATCAGAGTGTTGGGACTATTAAATAACTGAAAATGGAAGGTTTATTTAACTATTTTTATATAAAAGTTAATAGATCTTATTTTTGCACTGCATTGAAAATGAAACGATGAAAAGTTTCTGACTTCTAGCAATAAACTTAATTCTTTAATACACAGTGAATGTTTTGTAAAGTAAACTGAGGTTATTGATCAGTCATCCTTCATCATGGAGTAACGGAAAATTTGAAATGAAAATTTACGTTTCCAAGTTTTAGTGTTCCTTATATATAATACCAATTTAAAACAACAAATAATAAGTTACAGACGCATAATGATAAAATTCTTTTATCAAATTATTCATCGTCTAAATACACTTGAAAATTGTATTCATTCATTATCATATGCGATATTATTCATGCGTACTCAAAAGTATTGATATATAATTGAATAAAGGAAAAGGGCTCGTTTCAAAGGAGCATGGAGGTTGTATGAAGCATGAAGTTAATGCATTTTGCATTCAATAAAAAAATTATTTTTGAAAGCGCAAATGATCAGATAATAACTCGAGCTGTTAAATGACTGATATCGGACATTAAGGAACGTATAAAATACTTTTGCTCTTTTCTTTTGTGAAGAAGTATTTCATGTGCATGCATATAGTCCAAGTAATTTGTTTCATAATTGCTTTATAATAGGGCCGAAAAAGATAAGCGATTTTGAGAATTACGAGGATAACTTTTGAAAAAAAAATACAAAAGATTTTCAATCTTAGGAAAAATTTAAATCTACAGCATGATTCATGATATCACAATTTACGATATCTACTTTCATTAATATAACAATATTTCATCATAAAATCAACTATAATGGCTATATTTTGTTTCTCAGGTCTACTGAGCGAGCCATTAATTAATCCACAGAAAATATTTCAGGACGAAATGAAGAGGACTCGTTGAAAGTTGACAAGTACTTATTTAATGACTAAATGATTATTTACAGAATATTTACATTTAACGTAGAAAGAAAAGAATACATTTTTCCGGCTCAACAACACCGGATCACTTGTGTAACTCTCTCACTCACAGTCTGTCAAAGAGTCATGTCTTTTAGAGGGAGGGTAGCAGTGCCATCTTCCGGATATTTATATCTGTTACACTGCTATATTTATTGTTCATTCTTCCTTATCTGGTGCTATCGGAAATATATTTCTACATAAATTAAACATCTTGACAGTCTATTATACGAATTTCAAGCCAATCTGTAAGTTCTAAATGTGACGCCTGCTCAGTAAAGCCATTTTCTAAAACAAAAGGATATGGAAGAAGAGTGAAAAATTTGTAAAACATTAGTAGGGTCTCTAAGGTCTGTAAATAGCGCGTGTGTATATTTTCTTTTCTAAAATTAAAAATTAAAGATTCCATTTATTCATTTACTATTTTATTTGCTGCTTTCCCCCCTCCATCACATAGTAATCTCTCGAAAGTTCTGGATATTTCCCTTCCTAGTAGAGATATCATCACAATTCATGAATTTTCTAGAAGTTCGTTTTGTCGCCAAAGTCGCCAGCCTTGTCGCCAAGGTCGGAGTTCATTGGCTTAGTTGCCATCAAAACCACTGTAAAACTCTCTTTCTTGCCCTAAGATTAATATGTCAGGGAAACAACTTTAGAGCTTCCTAACAATATTCTTAAAACAGATATTCAATACATTGCAGGAAACGATGAAACATCAGTATTGTAGATTATTCTAAGTAATACACATCGCATGCACATAGTTATATTTATTTCAGATATGTTTTGTAATGGCTTGAACTAACGGTCTTGACAGTTTATTATACGAATTTCAAGCCAATCTGTATAATATAAATGTGACGCGTGTTCATTAAAGCATTTTTCTAAAACAAAAGGATATGGAAGCAGAGTGAAAAGTTTGTAAAACTTTAGTAGCGTCTCTAAGGTCTGTCAATCGGACATTTGTGTATTTTCTTTTCTAAAATTAAGAATTAAATATTTCATTTATTTATTTACTATTTTATTTGCTGAGGTCCCCCCTCCATATTTGTGGCCGGGGCCTTAAAAATCTAAGGGTGGCACTGAAAACAATATGTATTTGAACTTTGATAATCCTGGAGACTTTTAGAGAAAATAATTTGTTCTTTATTAATTAACTACTAATAATAATTCAATAATTACTTGCCACCATCATCAATACTTAAATAAATATAATAAAATGCTAACACTACAGAAATGAAATAACGATGATTTTACAGATGCTTTTTAAATCCGCTGACATCACACGTGCACATGCTAATGTGATATGGAGTTGTGAGTTTGATCATAGCAAAACGAAACGGTAATGCAAGTAATCTAGACCAAAGTATTTGGATGTATTTCTCTTTTAAGATTTCACTTTCAACTGAGATTTTGTGAAGATTGAAAATCTCGAAGAACGTCAGAAAAAAATAAGCTTTCTGCAGCAATCTTCATTTTAAAATTTTTATAGTGCAGATTTGGTGAGAAATTTAGAAAATACAAAGTAAATAAGATGTTAGAAGCAGGCGTTTTAAATATGTTAAATATTTTATTCAAAAACAATAAAGCATAAGTTTAAGTTGGAATGCAGTGATTATAAGTTCGTCACTGAAAAATCAAAAATAACCTATTATGTTACGAATATGAGGTAATATTTCGTCATACCTTCCCATTCTGAAACGAGGATAACAAGAGTTATTTCCTTTGTTAACAGGATAAGGAATAATATTTGATACGAAACTGCAAGTAGTTAAATGGTGAGAAATTTAGAAAATACAAAGAAATAAGATGTTATGTTAGAAGCAGGCGTTTTAAATATGTTAAATATTGTATTCAAAAACAATAAAGCATAAGTTTAAGTTGGATTACAGTGATTATAAGTTCGTCACTGAAAAATCAAAAATAACCTATTATGTTACGAGTATGAGGTAATATTTCGTCATACCTTCCCATTCTGAAACGAGGATAACAAGAGTTATTTCCTTTGTTAACAGGATAAGGAGTAATATTTGATACGAAACTGCAAGTAGTTAAATGGTGAGAAATTTAGAAAATACAAAGAAATAAGATGTTATGTTAGAAGCAGGCGTTTTAAATATGTTAAATATTGTATTCCAAAACAATAAAACGTAAGTTTAAGTTGGAATACAGCGATTATAAGTTCGTCACTGAAAAATTAAAAATAACCTATTATGTTACGAGTATGAGGTAATATTTCGTCATACCTTTCCATTCTGAAAGGAGGATAACAAGAATTATTTCCTTTGCTAACAGGTTAAGGAATAATATTTGATACGAAACTGCAAGTAGTTAAATGGAACGATATGTAAATTATATCCTTATCTTCGACGGATAAATAATTATTTAACGTTTCTGGTTATATGTGTATGCTTAACTCACATAAAGGTTTAAATAAAGAGAAAAGACCAAACGTTTAGTAAATTAAAATTATCTATATTGCAGTTCAAGTAAATATAGAAAAGTTGGAATACAAAACGTTGTTTCATCGAAATGGTCATGATTTATGATATTTTATTGTGTGTTCCATGAGAAATAGAAATCATAAATTTTTTTCGAATTCTTTGAAATACATTTAAACACTTACAGCCTTACGGATTTCTATTACAAGAATTCGATTCTTACATTTGCGACACAATTAAAAATCCAGTAAGAATTATAAATAAATTGTATCGATGCTATAATTTATTTAAAGAATCCCTTAGTGTACGAATTCAAAAAAAAAATTGACGATAGGCTGTCTCTGCGAAACGGCCTTTGGGATTGAGGGGCGAAGACTTACTTACCTTACTCAACTGTTTATTTCTGTGACTAAACTAGCTCTATGTGACTATTAACTCTGCAGTCTATAGTGACTATAGTCCAGTGTGTTTATTTCACTCTATCTATGTAAAATTCTTCGTGATTTTCTCCAAATTAGCAACTCGACTGTGACTAAACCGTATTTTTCAATCTTCACTGCCTGCTTTTCTCTGTTAAATGAAACTAAAACCAACTCTTTATGTTATTTGGTTGCGGAGCTATAAGCCTTCAACTTTAGCACAAAATTCGACTTAATTCAACAATTTTGGAGTAACATTTCGCATGAACGTAAGATCGATGAATGAATTGACTGATGTACTTGGATAGTCTGGATGAGCGCGCATCGGTTACTGTGACGTCACCAAAATTTTTCATGACTGAAACGAACTTTCAACTTTGATTTTGAACACGATTTCAAACTTTGCAACTCGACTGTGATTAAACCGTTATTCCAAATTCTAAACTTTTTTTCACAATCTTCAATGTTTACCTTTCTCTGTTAGATGAAACTAAAACCAACACTCTGTGTTATTTGGTTGCGGAACTATAAGCGTTTAACTTGAGCGCGAAAAGCGTCATAATGCTTTTCTTTCCCAACACACCATTATACCACTAAGGAGAAAAGTAGGCCAACGTCAGAAGGTTCAATTTGAACTTTTGATGAATAGAGTATTTTTGTTACATTTTTCACCATATGAATCATTTGTATTTTCGAATGAAAATCTATCAGATTAGAATAAAATGTGTACTGTGAAATCCTATTAAATATAAAGCTAGGAGATAAATATTCATTAATGCACAGCCCTACAGTGAAATTCGATATGTAATTCAAACGCGCTGTGTGGCTTTTTAAAGTTTCGAACTGCTTCTAGGATAAACTTCCTGACGTATACATTAAGCCTTCCACCTTAATTGAGACGTTGAAGGCTTTGTCCCCAAGAAACCCTTCCAAATTACAAATGCAGGCAGGAAGTGTAGATCTAATAATTGCACAAAAATTTACAACACTTTTGTTGAAGGGAGTCCTCCAAAGTGTTCTGTTATCACCAACTCTGCAAAATGTGTCTCATTAGCCTCCCCCACCGAAGCACTAACTTCCCACTCTTTTGTGTCTTCCTTCCCAAGCCTGGTATCCTCAACGAAGACAATTTTCAAGGAAAGAAAAGTAAATGGCATTCGGTTTCAGAAAATTACTGTCCCTAAAACCTTGTCAAGTTTTACGGCGCATTTAACACTTCTCTTCGTCCTCGAAGGATGTTATCCCAGTTTAGGGGGCGATCATTTTAATTCCTTTCCACTTCCTTCGAGTTAGCGATTCGGGGCATTTATTACAACTCCATCGCTCTGTCTGGAATAAACCGCCGCAAGGCCACGCATTAGCGTCAAAGAACAAGAGCTTTAATGTTTATTTCAAAATGGAGAGCAATTTATCAAACTATCTTCGGTCTTCTAATGAAATATCTATGGATTCCCCGTTCTACTAACCACAAGAATAGGCATGCCTTTCGGTGAGGGGGTGGGAAGCGCGGGCTATTGATTGGTATGGAGCTACTTTGGTATTCTCAAGTGAAGGTCAATAAAATAGACTAAGTGGTGGTTAATACGGGAGGTAATTATAGGGTGCGGATAAGCTGCAGATAAAATTTATGGCTTCACCTGGGTTACTTTGAATACATTGGGGTGGAAAGTTTTGATGGTCTTACTAAATTTAAAATAGTTTTTAAATTTGAGGCTGCTTCGGAGCCCCTCTCAGAAATAATGATTCTGAAAAGAGAAATGCTAAAATTAGTTACGTAGTTAGGTGTGCAAATTTATGTTAAGGAGCTGGCTGGGGGTATATTTTATCTAAATTTATACGCCGGTGTGTCATGAAGAATGGGTTTTTAGAAAGGATGTATCAAGTTGTTACCTAATTTAATTCTGTCTTATTTTGAAAGAGAATGTATTTTAATATTCTTTTTAAAAATGCATTATTATTTCGTATTCTTCTACACTTATTAAATTGTTTCTTTTGTTAAGCAGTTCTATTCCAAAGGTTGAAAATAATTATTTTGTTTCTCAAAATTTTCTATTTTATGATAAATTTATCTCCATTTAATTATAATGTAAATTAGAACCTGCAGTCGTTTTCTGGAAAAGTGTCGACTTCGACACGGATATGTTGCGAATTGGAGACCCATTTCCATTCAGTCCCATCAAGCACGTTTACCCCATTCTTGTTCGTTGCACATTAAGCTTGTGATATATGATTAGACTAAAATAAAGCTTTTATATTAAAATATGAACCAATCTGAAAAGTTAAAAAAAATTTAACTCGATACTTTTTAATATTTATTGCCGAAAATCGACTTTTATTTCATGTTTTTTGCTGAAAATTCCACACACAAATGTTTCGACTGACGAATTTTGTGATAAAATAAATAAAATTTTTTCAACTGATTTTTTAAAGTACACATAATAGGGTCATCAATATTCAGAAACACATATTGGATATTCTTTGTATGGAAATTGTTTGAGTAAACGATGTCTAAAATAACTACAAAAATAATTGACATAATTCTAATAATTATTACATGATATATGTGCTATTTTTTTATAAAAATATAATTTAACCGCATTTTAGTCATTCCCTCAGCTTATCATCTGAGCAATGCTCAGAAAATATGATAACATGCCTTTCACAGATTAGTTTATGGCCCTCAGAACAAGACACTGATGTTTTCCTGTCACCCTTTCTGGGACACATATCGAAACATCTGGATCCTCTTTTGGGAATTTTTTCTTGTTGAAGGTATTTCTGTTCTCTATATAATCTCTTCACACCAGCTCTAAATTTTTTTCTTGTTAGTGAGCTCTCATTTCGTTCTCCCATTTCGTTTCTCAATGCTGGACTAAAATGAAAAGCGAGCACCTGGACTGGGTAAAATTCCTCCCATCTGACATTATTGCAGTAATAAAACTGGTTTTTCTGAACACAAATGAAATTCCTTTTGACCATCTCTTCAGGTCCTTGTCCCTGAAAGGTACCATATGTATAAGAACGGTCATTTACGAATTACCCCCTTTTTTATGCAAAAAATGAAGCTGGGGTAGGTTTTAACCCAGCGCGTGTGCTGACGGGTTAAGAAGCAAAGGTCTTCCAGTTGGTGTGGTGTGGAACCTTGGAGACAGAACGCCTCCTCATGTCCACGTGCCTGATGCCATTAGGGAAACTGAACCGGTTGAATAGACATGAGGCAAACCTTGGAGACAGAACGCCGCCCCATGTCCACGTGCCTGATGCCATTAGGGAAACTGAACCGGTTGAATGGACATGAGACAAACCTTGGAGACAGAACGCTGCCCCATGTCCACGTGTCTGATGCCATTAGGGAAACTGAACCGGTTGAATGGACATGAGACAAACCTTGGAGACAGAACGCCGCCCCATGAACACGTGTCTGATGCCATTACGGCAAATGGACCGGTTGAATGGACATGGAACAAACGCGGAGACGGAAAGCGTCCCATGTCCACGTCTCTGATGCCTAGGGAACGAAGCGGTTGAATGGACATGAGACAAACCTTCGGAGCGAAGCCGTCCCATGTCCACGTACCTGATCTATTAGGCTGAACCGGTTGAATGGACATGAGACAAACCTTGGAGACAGAGCGCGTCCCATGTCCACGTGCCTTGCTAAAGGAAACTGAACCGGTTGAACGACACTAGACAAAACCTTAGGCAGAACCTGCCCCATGTCCACGTGTCTGATGTTACGGAAACTGAACCGGTTGAATGGACATGAGACAAACCTTGGAGAGACAGAACGCTGCCCCATGTCCACGTCAATCTGATGCCATTAGGGAAACTGAACCGGTTGAATGGACATCAGGCAAACCTTGAGACGAACCTCCTTACTATATCACTGTCTGATACCATTACGCAAATGAGATTGAATGGACATCAGATAACCGTAGGAACGAAAGTACCAGCTTAAATACTATCCTGATGATCAGAATAAGGCATATAACTTTAAGATCATTTCCCAAATGGCCCTAGTATAATTTCAAACTTGAAGTTATTTTTAAGTAAACCAATTCAGTTTAAATGTAGTTTCAATAATTTAAATGCATTTAATAATTTGTAAGAGATGTATAATGAGTCTAATAAAACATAAACTTCATAAGTAAATAATGCAGATAATAAATGATATTGCAGAAAATTTTGCTATATCATTAAATAAACACTCGTAAGTGTTTATATAAGAAATTCAAATATGTCAATACTTTCTTGTTCCAGTGATTAAAAATGATTAACTAGCAATAAATCTTTAATTGTTTAATCATGTCTATCAATTGTGCTTAAATTGTTATATTTTTAAAATTGTTCACTTATATTGTTATCCACGAATCGAGTAGTATCCAGAGGGAAATCTCATAAATATCTCTCCCACTGGTGAAGAATATATTTGAACATCTAATCACGTGAGCTAACTTTTATCTGGAATTTAAATGCCGTACATTTATGACAAGGTTGTATAGACAGGAACTAAGATAATGTCATAAATTTTATAGCTAAAATAAATCAAATAGCTATGAACCTTTATTTGTCTATTTTAATACATACACTTTCACATTGTATTTCAGTAAATATTTCATTTCAAATTAAAAAGAAATTATTCATTTTGGAGAATTCAGAATGTTTATATGCAACGATATAGTTCTTGCCTGTTGTTTTTTGTAGAAAATTATCACATAAGACCTATTTTTATTAAATTTAATATGATTCTTTGTCTTTCAAAATGTCTAAGATTTCTTTAAATTTTAATACAAATTGAAATCTTAAGCAAATTATTAATAATGAATAAGCAAAGTAAATTCCCCTATACAATACTTTTCAAATAGATTTTAGAATGAAATTTAATTCATAAGGTATTCCCTTTTGTCGAGACAACAGTGAAGGTAACGGTGCAAAACTCAATATAAATGGTTAAATATTGATCTGACTGTCATAAAAAATTTTTTTGTTAAAATATGTATTATAATAAATATTTAAAAGAGGCTTCTGAGAACATATATATATAACGTATTTTTTAAATTCATATTGTCTCGCAAAACGAAAATTAATCTAATCGCAAAATTGAAATATATTTTTAAAATTAGGGATTGACAAAATATCTTAACATTCTCTCATATTTTTCGATCTTTGAAACCAACTTGTTTTTCACTTACATAGCTTTTGTGCAACCTACGGGAGGTTGTTTGGCTCCCTAAGTATGATTTAACTCTCTGAACTCGGCCAGAGTGAGAATTCCAGTACCTCAAAAACTGAAGTAAATTTTCGTTCACGAAAACAGAATGAAATCCTGCCTTTCTTTATAGAAATTCCCGGAAGAAGACACCCAAGTTTGGGCGATCAAGTGTCAACAAACAAAGGAACCACTTTTCTCCCGTAAAATTCACTCAGGTGCCCGAAACCGCCTGAATCCGGTCTCTGTCGAATGGGGCGGTTTGAGGAGGGATAGGGCTCATAGAGTTACCGTCTCCCCAAGTCCTATTATGCTGCCTCATCTTGGCCCTGGGTGGAAGGGGAGTGGAATGGGGATCAGGAGTTTATTCTCCTGGCAGGGTCACCCAAGGCGTGAAGGCAATTACATTATACCCAGCTAAAGCATAAAGGCAATGGACAAAGCCAGACTTCTTCCCTCGGGCGTCCAAGGTCTAGTGCCAACAGAAGCTGCACTCTCCCCCTTTACCATGAATCGTTCGCCGTATAGAGCTGGAGAAGAGGAATCTCTATGAAATCCTGCTCTGGTTCGTGATTATCTGTGGGAGAGAGGACTCTTGGACTTGGTCTAGCTGATAACTGGATCAAGTGGAATAAGAAACAACATCAGAGTTAACGTGTAACGGGCCCAATACACGGAGGAAACTTCAGTGGAATCGGGCTTCGAACGTGGGACCTTCCGGCACCGATGCAAACACCTTACGACTAGGCCACCACGGCGAGATGATGTCAAGAAGTTTAAATGCCAGAATTTATTCTTGTGTCTTATGCATCTTATAATGAGCAATCGCATTTACATTTAATTTTCAGTAACTAGAATTTCCATTAACAAAATGCTAAATTAGATGAATTTAAATTTAGATTAACGACATCATTATATGAAAGCAATTTATTCCTTTTGACAGAAGAAGTTATTTAGTGATCTTAAAATTTATCCGAAATCCAATAACTTTTGATGACTACGATGCAATCATGTTCTTTCAAGTCTTAATTTCTAAAGCAATTTCCCTAATTTTCCTCATTACATCAGCTTAATACTTTGAAAGTCATTATAATTTCAAACTTTCAAGTAATGTCTGAATGATGGAAATCTACATTTAAAATTATGGGAAAATGCTTATGCAATAAATTATATGACTTTTAAGCGAAAACCATGATTTGAAATTGATAAAAATGAAAATAATATGTTAAGTGGCTATCATTGCCTTTACAATTTCTGTTCAAATATTTCTTGGAGATAAAATTTATTTTTCGATAAGTGAGTATATAAATAGCAATTATTAATAGTTTATTTTAAGTATTATTCAATTGTCATTTACGTTTAATCATATATGATCGAAATTGTGTTAACGTTACTGATTTTGCAATTTCCCTACCTCTCCGAAGTCTAAAAGTCATACTCTGGATATTTTTTAGAAGCTGTCATTTATTCTAAGCGATTTATTATAGTTAACCATAAATAACTGCTTAATTGATCGTAGTAGAAAATCAGTTGTTGTAGTCTCTTTGTCCTAATGTGATTATTCCCTTTATATTTTTCATTTTTTCAGAAATTAATTATTTTAAATAAAATTTTGATTTCCTTGCTGAATATATATAATTTCAAAAAAAGTTAAAAATTTGAATTCTCATCACGGACTTAACAAATTTCGATAAATTTATTACTTCGAACTATTGAATCGAAATCATTGCTTGTTTTGATCAATTTACGAAACTGCTACAGAATGTTATATAAATTTTTAAAAATCGTGCTTTCCCTCAAATGTTATGAATAAAGGATAGACATGAGCTGGATATAAATCTGCAACAGAAGTCTTATTATGAATACTATTTATTGTTTTGTAGAAATATACTTTACCTCTTATATAAATTTTATCATTTTACTTTTACTAAATTATTTGATACATGAGGAATGGCTTGGAGATAAGATCTATAAGAATCGTGTCGATTTTTTTAAATCATAGTTTTATTTGATCTAAAATAACTTTTATACTGCAAATGCTGTTTATTGTTTAGTAGAAATATACTTTACCTCTTATATAAATTTAATCATTTTGCTTTTGCTAAGTCATTTAATACATGAGCAATGGCTTGAAGATCAGATCTATAAGGATCGTGTCGATTTTTTTAAATCATAGTTTTATTTCATCTAAAATAACTTTTCTTGTTTTTACATCAAGAACCCATTAAATACTTTAGTCAACTAAGTATAAGATAAAAAGGGACATTTTTACGCCTTCCAGACGCAAGACAAAAAAAAAATAGCAACAGAAGTATTTTGTATTTTGTCATTCTTCCTCATAGCGAGTGGTTTATTTACTTGCTAATATTATATTATTTCTTATGGATATTCTATGCAAATTTTCGCTTTCTGTTTGAGCTTTATTTTAAAGGAACACATCCCTTCGTCCTTTGAAATTCCCTTCATGCAACATGGGAATTAGTTTTCTTGAAATAAATATATCAAATAGACCGAAGAATTATTTATAATAATATGTTCTACTATGATTTCTACTTGAGTTTCTGTTTACTTACTCGTCTTTTCCCAACAGAAACAAATCCGTTTTGGGCTTAATAAAAGTAACATATTGCAATGACTCACAAACGCTGCAAATTTTTACACAAATAAAGAAGCAAATAGTTATTAGCAAAATAAATAACTCATGAAAAAGCACTGTTTAACAAAATCGAGTGAATTTCGAGATACATTTTGTCTCTCTCGCTGCATATAAATTTTATTTTGAAGAAATATTAGAATATATTTGATAAATGTTTTGCATTAATTCATTTGAATTCTTGAAACCGTTCTGTTTATATAATGGATGCGACTTTAAAAAACAATAAATTTATAACATATTTTCTCTCAAAGTTTTCTCTCTCAAGACTTATAAGTTATAATAATTTTCTTTTCTATTATTCGTCACCTTAAATGTCCATTGTTTCTTGAAATACTTTGCTTATATTTTCTATCGAATCATAAAGATGAAATATTCATCATTTTTCTTCCTAATGTGTGTGTATCAAAAATGTGCAAACTACCGACTTGCGAATTGTAACCAAAATAAAATAAAATTCGAATTTCAAGAAATGCAATAGATATGACTTGCAGTATTTAGAAAATAAATGTGAATAAATTATATTTATGTTTTCAACTATTTTGCGATTCCTTTCTGCTAATATGTTCCAGAACTAATAATACTCATATTTTTGCACGCTTAAATGTAGAAACATAGTGTGTTTTTGTCTCCTTTCTTAATTTTCTATAATTTACATGAAATGAAAACATTTAAACACAAATTTCTTGTTTTTTACATTAAATTGAAAGTTGATTCTAATTTGAAATAATTGCGAACTACTATGCAAGGAATATTTTCATTATTGATAATAAGAGTCCTTTCTTCTGCATAATATACTTTTATGAATACATATGATGCATAAGAATTTACTTTATATTATTATTCATATCAAGATTTAATAATATGTACAAATATTTTTATCCTTATTAGCTTTAGTAGGATGTTAATAATATTTCTGTAAAATTAAGTTTCTTAAAAAGTGCATATTTGATCGATAAAAATCAAACATTTTAAAGAAGTTTCCATTAAAAATCCATATATTCTTTCATATAAAATATGATAAACACTTAACTTAAAAAAACTAATTATTTTCGTATTTTGTGATGTTTTTCAAATGTATTTTAATGATTATCTGAAATTTTCTTATATAAATTCCAATATCTCCAAATGATCAACATTTTACAGACTCTTTCCTAAGACTCTTTTTCAAACAATCCAGCAGTTATAATTCATCTGATAATTGCTAGCGAAAACATTGAGAAAACTATTAAATTAAAATTGATAAAATAGCAAAATATCACAATATGCAGTGTTGTTCAAGATTATTAGAACGCTACAAAAAATTTTACACTTTTTATTACAGAAAGTAAATTTATTTATGTATATATTAAATATATTAATTTTATTATTAATTAAATCGTATTCATTAGGGAAAACTCAAATAACTTTACTTTATCGCAAAATAAGTCAGAATTGGAAAATTTTCATATAACTCTAAATTATTTGTTGTTCAAAATTATTCGAACGGTAAAAAAATGCAAAGAAAAGTTACCCGACATAGCAATTTTAAAATTTAAATATTGGTGCTAACTGTTTATATGAGCCTTATTTAGCCACAGTCACTTCTTTTAGTCTTTGAACCAGTTTCTGGATTGTCTCATTGATGATACTGCGTCATTCATTCATTTTTGATCGTCTCAAAAAATTGATTTTTATTTCTTCTCTCTTCAAAAAGGAATTTCTGATTCAAAACTGGCAATGAATTTTAGATGGGATTAAGGTCTGGTCTTTTTGGTGGCCAATCCTGTATCTTATTCTAATCTTTTGAGAAATTATCTTTGGAAATCTTTCACATGCTTTTTAGGTCATTATCTCGTTGAAAGATATATCGTCGACTCACACTCAAATTTCTGATGCATTTCATCAGATTTTGGAACATGATATCGACGCACATACTTACAGTCAGTTTACCGTAGATTATCACTTCGCTAACACTTTTAGAAAGAAACAACCCCATGCTATCACATTTCCGCCTCAGTGCTTTACTCTCTATAGTATATTCATTATTTTTAGAGTCTCACCTGATCTTCCCCACACTCTTTTATATTTTTTTATCCAAAAATATCATATTTTCTTTTGTATCACCATAAAACACTGCTCCCAGAATTGTGAAACCTTCTAAATATGCTCTTTTGCAAATGCCAATCGTTTTGCCATGTTTTGAATTGAGAGGTTTGATCTTTTCCTTTGGATTCAGCTTATCGATCCTGAGTTTTTGATTATAAAGCAAACTGTTGGAGCTGAAACATTCAATTTCAAGTCTTTCACAATCTCTCTCGACGATTTATTTTTTTTTCTGTGCAAATCTTATATTCATAGAGTCTTCTCTTGTACTTGTTTTCGGTTTCGCCTTCTCTTGTTTTCGATGGATCCAGTCGTCTCATACTTCTTGCACAAATAATACAATCCCATCATCGACAATTTATACTTTTTTGGTAGGTTTTCATATGATATCCCATTCACTCGATCTTCATTGTTGCGGTGGCGAAGATCAAAATAATTTTTTTTTGCTCTTGAGAATTACTGTTGGCTGGACTGCTTCACAGACCAAAAAATATATTGCCAAATAAATCAATTAGTTAAAATTATTACAATTTACCAAAATAAAATCAAATTTATAGCGTGCTAACTTAAATATAATCTTCGTCGTCAGTCGTTCGAATAATTTTGAACTATAATATACTGTTTAAAAAATAATCCTTTCTGAGAAGTAGTGATGTTTCATGAAATAACTAAAACTTACATTCTTTTATGGAGGAAGAAATAAGGTACTAGAAAATAAAAAATAGGAAATTATCAAGTTTTTAAAATTTTTTGAACACAAGATGAAATTTTAACATACTGTTCTGATAATTTGGAACAGCAATAATTTTTTACCAGTTATTTTTGAGATAAATAAAAAGTCTGCTGAAATTAAATTTATTTTTATTTTTCGGAGATCGCATATAATTCGTAAGTTAAATGATGTGCTGAAATTGCTAAATGGATTTAAAAATGGAAAAAAATAATTAAAAGAATGCATGCCTATCTCTTGGTGAAAATTTAAATATTTCTATCAAAACAGTGTAAAAGAAAGGGAAAAAGGTTTCCCATAAGCACGTCAAATTTCATCAGCAAACATTTCAAACTCGAGACGAATGGTGAAAAAAATTTTATAGAAGTGATCGACAGATTAATATAGCCCAACATCCTTAGCATGAATATCAATCATTCCTTGACATATGATAATTCAGTTATTCTTTAGATATTATTCAGGATTTTTCAGTAATATTGGAGTGCAGCATATATCAGAAACTGTCATAAATGCTCAAGATGGCGATTTAATTCATGCACATAAGTTAGAGTTCTAAAGTAAACCAGCAGGAATTATCGAACCGTGTCTTTCCTGTCTACTTACACAATACGGAACATTTTGATTTTAGCTTCTTAATAAATATTACAGAATCGAGGATGCATTTTGAACCCCTTTCCAATATCTGAGTCCGTAGATATAGATCATCAATTTTCGTTGGAAGGCCACATCTCAAATACCATCCATCTAGCTTCATGCCTTTTTGAGTTGTTCTTACCTACACAAACAGATAAAAAGATACTCTACCCGTTGAAGGATTTAGTCGAAATTCAGACACAATTAAAGATCAGAAACTAAATTTCTGCCATCTGGCTTGTTGCCTATATGAGTTATCGCGTTCGCATATACAAGAATAGATGCATCGATAGACGGTCAATCTTTTGACAGATTTTGTCCAAAATTTGACATAATCTACAATATAAGGAAGAACACCCAATTCCAAATTCAGACACAATTAAAGATTATAAACTGAATTTCTGCCATCTAGCTTGTTGCCTTAATGAGTTATCGCATTCGCATACACAAGAATAGACGCATCGATAGACAATGAATCCTTTGTCGGATTTGGTCCAAAATTTGACATAATCTACAATATCAGAAAGAACACAATATTTGCATTTATTTATTTTATTGTATTTGTGATCTATCTTGCCAAAATGTGCATCGACGGACGGGCAGATACACTCCCGTTTTTCAGATGTTATCCACAATTTCAGGGAAATCTAAAATCTTAGATAGAGTTGTCATATTTACTGAAAGAAAGGCATAGTTCCAAAAGGGTTTTTCTACGTACCAAATCTTATTGCCATTTTTTTTACTATTACAATATTTTATCTTTTGTCACTTATTATCGTCTGGGTCATTCTTTATTCCTTATTTTAAAATCCATGCTGCCGAAAATGGGCATACTTATGAACAATCTTTTCTTTTTCTTTACAGGGATGCTTTAATTTTAAGTTCAAAGTTTATAAAAATTCTACTGATTTTTTTGAATCAATGCGCTATTTTATGAGATATTTGTTCATATCTGTATCACATATTTCCAGATAATTTCCGTCGAAAAAGGGCATTAAATTCAAAACCAGATGTTTCATTTATTATCAGAAACCTTCATATTGAAACAGGTCGTTTTCATCGTTTGAAGCACGCGCCCATTCTTAAATCGTGTTATTTTCTTTTATCTCCTCAACAGAAAGCCACATCAGGCACGAGCTCCTTGCTCATAGTTGCATCACATATTTCTATATTATTTTCGATATAAATGATGCATCAAATTCAAAACCAGATGTTTCATTTATTATCAGAGACCTTGATATTCAAACAGGTCGTTTTCATCAGTTGAAGCACGCGCCCATTCTTAAGTTGTGTTATTTTCTTCTATTTCCTCTACAGAAAGCCACACCAGGCACGAGGTACTTGCTCATAGTTGTATCACATATTTCTATATAATTTTCGATAAAAATAAAGCATCAAATTCAAAACCAGATGTTTCATTTATTATCAGAAACCTTAATATTCAAACAGGTCGTTTTTATCATTTGAAGCACGCGCGCATTCTTAAGTTGTGCTATTTTCTTCTATTTCCTCAACAGAAAGCCACACCAGGCACGAGCTACTTGCTCATAGTTGTATTATATATTTCTATATAATTTTCGATATAAATGATGCATCAAATTCTTGCATTATCAGAGACCTTGATATTCAAACAGGTCGTTTTTATCATTTGAAGCACGCGCCCATTCTTAAGTTGTGTTATTTTCTTCTATCTCCTCAACAGAAAGCCACACCAGCCCCCCTAGGCCGTAAAATTCGGGCATTAAATGCCCTGGGCCTTCTTCCTATCTGAATGCGATCGGCCATTAGCGCAAACGGCAGTCAGAGCTTCAAAATTTATCGGTGCCAAATTTTAAAGAGAACCTCGAAGCAATCGATACAACGAACGACTGGCGCCGAAAAAATATGGCCGCTCCTAAATTTGAGCGCGTGGCGCTAAACGTCGTTTTGCTGTAATGACCAGATCATTATTCGCTCGAAATGTGTCCTTTAAGGAGAATATGGTGCTCGGCTACAGAAACAGGGAGAAAGTACATTGACATTTTCGACACTTTTTTTTCTGTTCTGTGCAGTCTCCTTTTCTTCTTTCGTGCTGTGTCTCTCTCATTTTTACGCGATGGAATATTTTAGAAATGATTGGGTTCAATTTTCTGATACGAGATTTTGGACTTCGATTGCAGCGCATTGATAAATTTTTAGTGTTTCTGAAACGAAATAATTGGTGGTAGTTAACTTGCGTCAGAGCAGGAGAGCATTTAATTTGTTGCTTTTATCTTTTGAAATTGAGCAAGTTTCGTGACTTTGTAATTGATATGCCCTGCTCCATTTTCGTGTCTTTATTTTTAATTTTCCAAATATAAAAATCATAATGTAAATTTTGTTATTAATAAAATAATTTTGAATATAAAAGGTAAAAAAATGTGAGGCTTAAACTGAGAATAACAGTTGTATCACTTTCTCTACTTAAAAAAATTAGAATATAAGAAAGTGAAAGAAAATTAACTATGTTGCCAATACGATATATTACTATAAAACTTCTTTTTATGCTTTTATCCAGTTTCCAAAATAGTTGTCTGTTTCGTGCATCAAATAAGATAATTTTTTTATATTTAAATCTGTAACTATCCAAAGTAGGAATTAATTTAAAAGACATAAATCACTTGAACATGTAGATGTCTCAGATGAGCTCTATGATCTTGTTCTTATTTGAATTGAATTAATAATAAGTGTACTAATTAGATGTGACATCTTATTAAAATGTTAAATTAATTCGTATCTAAAGGTGTTAGTGTAATTATTACTTGAATTCAGTAATACAACAAAAAAGAGGCCTGATTTTAACATCAAAGTTATTGCATTAGTCATTATTGATAGAGAAAAATATAGGATTCATATATAAAGGAAATACTCTACTCTTAGTTAGTTCAAAATTCAAAGCTCCGAGGAGGGCACGAACAACATTTTTAAAATTTATTTTGGCAATAAACTCATTATAACAGTTGTAATAACATTTGTTACTTTCCTGCAAAAACTCGTGATTTATATTTAATTGTTTTTAATATGGAATGCTTTTATAAAGTAACCAGACAAATGATCCGATACAATTTATACACAACTTCAACTTTACCCTAGGCAAAAATATCAACCTCCTAATTAGATGATGCATCATGTTGTGACATGTTTTTATTTTAATCCGTATGAAAGCAAAGGACATCTGCGATACTTTAATTTATATAATTTATTTTTGTTTTCTAATTTTCTTGCTACATTCGATTTCAAATCTTTCTCTGGCATATTATTTTTCATTAAATATCCAGGATCTCGCCTGTAGTAGTTGAATAATGATGTACTAAAAAAATATGATTTATATCGGATATTATTAAGATACAAGCATGTGTTCTAAACATTGAATACTGTCATGAAACAGTTAGGAATCATTGAACCTTGGCTATAGAGTTCCAAGTTTATGGATAGAGGGTTCGATTTCTGCTACACATCCTTCTTCTATGTGGAACTGATCAGCAATAAATCGTTCCTCTTTGTTATCAGAAATGTTTAATTTCTGAATGATCTTCAAATATATAATTATGCCTGAACTAGTTATGTGATGATGAAATATTATAGTCTACCTTTAGCATACTAAGTTTAATCATTTAATATTATTACAATAATCGTTCTGTGAGTGTAAAGTGTGAACAGTCCAACACGCTGGATAAAGAAGAATTAAAGTTTATTCTCAAATACGCAGGAACAAAACATAGTGCAGGTAACAAGAAAAATAACACATCTACAGATTAGCAATACAAACAATCAGCAAATCTCTTATAATGACAGTAACAGCACTTTTAATAGAGCTCAGCTCACAGGCTTTCCAGCTCGTACTGCAGACGAAACTCCAAAGTAGTTCCTCGAAGGCGTTCGCACTCCGTTTATATAATCTTGCTCGACTGGTTGTTACGTCACATGGAAATATCTAGCACGTTCTATTATCTCCTCTTCTAATGGAAATATCGAGAAAATGATCGCATATTCGGGAATCTTCGATTTGTCGTTAAGTTGCCAAGATCAGGGGGCCAGGTCTGGTTGCTGCCCGTTACTCCATGCTTACCACTGTAAAACTTCCTTCCAAACTTTAAGACCACGAGGAAGGAAAACAACATTACATCTTTGTAACAATATACAAAAATACATTTTTTTGAAATTATTTATCGGTGTCTTCTACTTGCTATAATGTGACAACATACACACGCAGACGGAGTAAAGTTCGTTCGAGACCCGATTACATAAGAGATTTGTTGGGAAACTGACTCTGATGTACGATAAACCTGCTGGAGACCCAGACCTCCTCTCGTTGATATTTTTATTTATATTCACGCCCCGTTTTGAAAGAAACTACTCTAGTTTCGGATGGACGTCTTAATTTTAAGCTGCTGTCAGCTGACGAAAACAACACTTGTTCTAGCAATATCTCTTTCATATTCCACGCAACCCTAACGTGAAGATGTATGGTCATTTTACTTTAGTCAGGTTTAACTTGCAATAAGTCCACATGCAAAACAGAAGATCATTCCATGCCTCTGTTCCTAGAATCATAAATTGATAATCCTGATCAGTTGGATAGGCAAGGACTGGAAAAAAATGTTACAAAGGATTCGAATTGAATTAGAAGTGCATCCATAACAAAAAGGAAGGTATATAGTATGAAAAATGTCATTGAGAATAAAAAAATTAGAGAAATAAAGGGAAAAAAGGACAAAAAGAATATATATACACAAAATAATAAAAGCATCAGAAAAAATGCAAACAAAAAGACAATGGGTAATAGAAACAACACAAAAAAGAATGCATGAGAATACAAAAGAATATAAAAACGAGACAAAGAATATAAGTAGAGCAAAAAAGGAGCATAATATGTACGACATCAAGCATAACAAAAAGAACAAAATACATACAAAAATGTAATAATAATGTTAATTAATTACACCATGGACCTTCGGTTGAGTCTGGTTTCTTATCCAGGATTATCTTATCTCGAAGCAACGACCTTACCTTCAGACCATCGAGGTTTACACCTAGTTTGGTAGGCTGGAGATAGGTGCCAGCTCACCAATCATTCTCACCATCTGATTTTGCCATCATCATTCCCAAATCGCCCTGCTTTAAACCAAGCCTATAATCTAATCAATCAATCAACCTTCTCTATCAATACACATACTAAAGTGGATATGCTTTTTTAATTCTAATGCATCTACTAAAGACTTTCTCAATAAATATGAGATAAACTTACTCTCATTCAAATTTATCTTTTAAAAATATTTTTGACTTAAAAAGACTTTAAAAAACCCTGAGGCTTAAATATTTGAAGTAGATACATTTTTGAACAGATGACAGACCAAGAAAAATTTGAAATTCGGATTAGGTCGTGCATTGTCAGATCTTGTGGAGTGGATTTTGAATAATTCATGAAAAATTATCTTGTCTAATATTTATGTTAGACCTTCACTGAAATGCTATCCAATCTTCAAAAGTAATTATTCCTGTCAAATGTGACATCTTAAGCATGCGGTTGCATCGTTTTTTCAGGAAACTCATAATATGCATATACAAAGACAGTTGTAGGTCTCTGTTTTTGTGGGACCTGTGTCATAAATAATTCAGTTCTTGCTATGAAACGAATATTTTTTTTCGAAATAAAAGTGCTGCGAATCATAATATTCATTTTTCTCATCTTAAGCTTTTACACCTTAAGCTTTTACGCATTACATTACTTTTAATTTTTATAACGTCATAACAATCAAAATCATTGGAAGAAATTAACGAAAATTAACAAAATAATTTTGATTTAAGTAACTGAACCTTTCATATGCCATTTTATTTTAAAAGAGAGTTTTTTTTATATTGTAACGAAATTGTCTTGTGGGTGTACGTGAATGCAATCCAATAAGCAGGATTAAAAAATATAAAGCTCCTTATTTTACAAATATTCTAAGATAAGAAACGTAGCACAAGTATTAAAACAGCACTAGTAAAAATTCACAACAGAGACTACCAATAAATCTCAACACAACGCTCAAAGGTTTCTTGTTAGCTCACCAGCTTGCTTACTGATCAAATTCCAACTGAACTCTTCTTGTCTTGAGAGCTTGCCTTTATACTTTTCAACAGAAAGTGACTTCATTACGTAGGAAGTGACGTAATCTCCAGAAAGTTCATGAAACCAGTTGAAATAGGTTGAAAGTTCGAGGTCCTTCTAGAAAATTGTCGCCAAAGTCCCCAACTTTGTCGCCAAAATGGTCGCCAATTTTGACGCCAAGTTTATCGCAAAGATTAGCATCTCAGGGGAACGACTTTATAGCTTTATAACAATATATGCAAGAATACAAATTTTAAAGGATTAGATTTCATCACAAAATAAGCTTCAGGTTTTCTACTTTTCCTAGAAACTACACAATACAAAAACAAACAAACCTATACTAACAAACAAGTCCTGTGATTTAAATCTTAACATATATATTTTGCCCTAAATTCGTTCAGATATGTTTGAGGGGAAGTAATTTCCGCTTAAAAACGCGTCTCTTTAACGGGCTGAAACATGCAGAATTTACAGATTCACTTTTCATTTCTTTGCAGGAAATTTTACCTTTATTGAAACAGAAATTTATTTGTTCTTACTTCCAGTATACAACTTACGACAATTTAAAGAAAAAACTGCTTCAGAATTCACAATAAATCATTATAATGAAAAAGAAGTATGATCAGTAGGCTCATGTAACATATTTCGGATATATATTGTTACAAAGCTATAAAGTCGTTTCCCTGAAGTCCTAGTCTTGGCGATCAACTTGGCGACTTGACGATAAATTTGGCGACAAAGTTGACGACTTTGGCTACAAAAGGAATTTTCTAGAACGACCTCGAACTTTCAACCTATTTCTACTGGTTTCATGAACTTTCTAGAGATCACGTCACTTCCGACGTAATGAAGTCACTTCCTGTTGAAAAGTATAAAGGCAAGCTCTCAAGCCAAGAAGAGTCAGTTGGAATTTGATCAGTAAGCAAGCTGGTGAGCTAACAAGAAACCTTTGAGCGTTGTGTTGAGATTTATTGGTAGTCTCTGTTGTGAATTTTTACTAGTGCTGTTTTAATACTTGTGCTACGTTTCTTATCTTAGAATATTTGTAAAATAAAGAGCTTTATATTTTTTAATCCTGCTTATTGGACTGCATTCACCTACACCCACAAGACGATTTTGTCACAATATTTTCTTCTTTACAGACCATACTTCTGTCCAATAGATAACTCAAAATCCTTTCGATTGCGGTATAGATTAGCTGATATGTAAAAGATACTTTTTCATATTTTCTTGCATTATCTTGAAAATTTTTTCATAATGCTTTGCATAAGCGCCCTTATATTCCTACGGTACTAATGCTAATAAATAATCTAATCTAAATAAATTTTGTATTGTGCAAAGACAAGTTGGTGCTATGTGAAATAAAATTTCAATATCGTACATAAAATGCATCCGAAACTACTGATGAAGAAACGAAGGTAATGAGGGGAAAATAATGCTCCAACATTAAAAAAGGACTTCATCCTGAAGAACGATATTATTTTCAAGATTTCTGCAGAGATTTCAGAACTATTCATCTATTTTCACACGTGAAGAAATCAAAGGAAAAGTCGACATATTTCTTAATCTTTTGCAGCATTACTCCACGAAAATCACTCTTTATTTTCTTTGCTACTTTACATCCAAAACTCATTCATCTGTGTAATACTTAGCTATTTCCGACTATAAGTAAAATATGTAAATCTCAATAAGTAATCTTCTTTGAAGAATTTGCCATATATGCAAGCAGAAAAGAATTTGGAATGAACATAAATTTTGATTTTAATGCAAATTTTTTATTTATGCTTTGAAAGAAATGAATGCAATATTTAGTGTTACATAAAGTATCCAAAGCCTTCTACAAGAAGAATTAAGACATCATAAACTCCTTCTTTAGAACGTATTCTCACTTTGCATTTTTAATAATTGAAATCTGTCTGCTCGTACATTAAATTTGATTTAAGTAATATTTCATCAAAATTTACGCCTGAATGTCTTTTAAGGAAAAACATGGATTACAGCATTTTTGCAAATATATTCCAATAATGAAAGTTATTTTTTAAATTAAAAAATAATTGATAAATGAATAAATCTTTATCTTATAAAAAGCTTTTACAGCTAAATTTCTTTTTTAATTTTTTTATAATTTTAAGCAAATTTATTTTCCCAATATTTCTTTACTTCCATCAACATAGCTTATATTATTCTGCTGCAATAAAATGAATATTCTTAACTTACACAAGTATCTTGTGATGAAGGATTTAAAGATTTCCATATTTATAATTCTTTCTATTACATAGATTGTGCAGCATACTCTTTTTCTATAGGGAAATTATTATATAACATGCTGCCTTATACAAATAAATACTTTAAAATCATTTTCAGATATATCTTGAGAAAAATTAAATGCCAGAGATAGACAATTATCGCAAACTTGAAAGAAAAGAATGATATGTAATTCAGTAGTTAAAAAAATAAAGAACGCATCCTTCATTAATTTATTTTGAAATCACAGACTTATATTATAAGTTTCTTTATCATACTTATGCTTATCAGATTTACTGACGGTATTTAAATTATAATTTATAAAAATATGAATCACTCTGAATTTTCCAGTGGTAATTGTTTGTGTTCTTAGAAGTTTTATAATAAAGTCAGAAACACTTTTAGGGGATCTGATTATCGTTATCGTTCACAATACAAAAGGCAACAAGAAAAACTATAAAGTTTTCAAGCCGTCATCGTATAGCTGTCGCAATAAACGAACTCGTATTGGGAGGTAACAATCTACTTTTATTATTCATTTTTCCAACTGACTATTAAAACGTGCAAAGTTTTTAAAAAATGTAGTATTTATGAAAGTAGTATATTTAGCAGCAAATAGTAAAGCAAAATCGAAAATGAAAGTTGTTACTTTTGGAAGTCTCCCTTAACTAAAATTGCTATACATTGGACGTTCGTTATAGCGACCACACATTATAAAGACCATTCCATTATAACGACCAGTGATAAAATCCCCAACTGTGCTTCCCTATGCACTCTATGTTATTTTACTTCTGGTATAACGACCGTCCAGAGTCGTCTAATCCCAATACAACGTCCGAATTCAGAGGACACTCTTCCCGGTATTTTTTCCAAAATTCCTTTATTTTCTACTTTAAAATCTATTTTAGAAATATATTTTTAATTGATAAAATTTTATTTTTAATACCAATGATAAAAAATAATTTGAGTACTTAGTTGGAATCTTTTTAAAAATAATCTATTTTTACGGAACTGCTGAACGTGCATGTGTACATTTTTTAATTATATCCACTATAGCGACCACTCGTTATAAAGACCTTTGGCTGGGGGACGCACAGGGTCGTTATAACGAACGAGCGTCGACTGTGTTACATCCAAATATAATTATCAAGCCAGATATACAATATTGATAAAAAGAGCTTTTCTTTTTTATTTCAGTTGCTCGAGGTATATTCCAATTCGAGGTTCTGCATTGAACCATTGATTTCAAGTTGGTATGGAATTTTTTCAAGTAACAGATGGGTTAGACCAGGTGTACCCAAACTTTTTCCTTCTCGCGTACCCCTTGATTTTCTTTTTTGTTTCCGCGTACCCCAAGCCCCCTCCCAACCATACGTCTCTGCAAGGAAGTTTTTATTATAATGCTAAGGTTAGAGTACTTGAGTTAGAATAAATGTCAAATGACTCGAATGAATAACATTTTCTGGACTTGTTTTTGATTTGACATTTTATTTCATTTTTGCAATAGTGTAAGTTCAAAGTCAAAGCAAATTAAACCAGTATTGTAATTATTTCGTTTTAACATATAAGGATAGCTAAAAATTATACTTCGTATTAAACAACTATTCAAGTGATTTAGTTATTAAAAACCAAGTATTCACTTGGAGGAACAAAATTCTCTAACTATTTTAATCCCTTATGTTTCCTTGTTGCCGCCATTACCATCCTTGATTTTGCGTACCCCCAACTAGTCCTTTGCGTACCCCCAACTAGCCCTTCTCGTAAACCCAACTGTCCTTCGCTTACCCCAAGGGATACGAGTACCATAGGTTGGGAACCACTGGTTTAGACTACATGGTAAAGAAATAATTACCCAAATGAAATCAATAGATGAGACATCAGAGTCACGAGGGAAATTATTGAGACTTAAAGGTCACAAATGTGATTTTGCATGCTACTAAATATATGTTATCTTGCGCTTTTCGGCCTCCAATGTTAACAATAGATTCCAAAATTAAATCAGTTCGAGACATTTGTCACGTGACACGTTGGCAAGAATTGACTCCTTTAAAGCCCTAAGAAAATTCCTTTTGTCAAGTGGTATTTCTTGACCTCGGTTTTCCAAAACAACTTTCTATATCATTTTAATTGCAAAGAATGATGGCTTCAACTAGTTTGAAAATCAGGATAGTTAGCCTATGTGTTTATTTATAAGAGACAAGATTCAGTTTAGATTTTAATTCTTAAAGCGGAAAAATTTTAGTACCCATTTTTTTCTTATCTCTTTTAATAACATGAGTGTTTATTGTTTGAGTCAGCATATTTTAAAAAGATTATGCACATTAAATTATTTTTGAAGATATTCCATACTAAACGTAAGTGAATTAACAAATGATATCGCTGGAATTTTTGCCACTCACTGTGCAAATAAATATAAATTTTAATGAAATTTAAAAGTATAGTATACATATATTAATACAAATGGCTGAAATATTTCAACGTTCAGTTCTGAAAACATTGGTTTGTTGCATGAATTTCCGCCTGTTTTCGTAGAAAAAGATGGTAGTCAAAAAGTGTTCTATAATCTGGATAACAACGTTTGAAATCGCCGCAGTCGGGAAGCTTTAGAAAGAAAGGGAATCTGTAAGGATATACAAAGAAACTGAAGAAATACCGATTTTTCTTTCAGGAAAAGAAAACAAATAGTTAAAAGAAACTCAAAGGAAACTTCTAAAAATAACTCAATAAGAACTAAAATAGGCTACTGTATTGAAAAAGCACATGAAAGGAAAATACAAAACCCTTTTCTTTATTTCAAGTTAAGGTTTGTCGGGCTCTTTTTTCAATACAAATCCAAAGTCTATAAATTGCTTAATAAAATTTTCGTTTTTTAAATATAGTTCTTAAAAGAATAAGTGATGAAACAAAAAGAAAATCCTTCAAACAGAAAAGAAGTAATATATTAGAATTCATTTAGGTATACACAAACAAATATAAGGGGAAGAATTTGAAACTCCTCTGCTTCTACGTTTTTAATGCGATTTAGGGAAGTTATTTATTCTCCGGATTATTTGCGGAATTGCAGTCTTTGACTAACAAAGAATGCTTTTAACCTATTTTCTTACTTCTGGCTTTTGCCATTGAACTCGACTGCTCGATTTCAATAGGAAGTATGATAAACAAATATTTGGCCTCAGGCCAATTTGTTTGTTTCGACAAATTTAGGAGCAAACATTTTAGGTAGAACTCTGAAATGAATTGGAAATGGAGAAAAGTTTCAAACGTGACATTTAGGATAATTCGTGTGATCTAGATTTCAAATGGTGCACATTTATCAGCATTAAATGGAATGGTTCAATAGAAATTTTCAGACAAGAAAAATTATTCTATCAAATTATTTTATGACTTGTATGCGCTAAATTCTTGACTCAAGATATTCCTCAGAATATTATCAAACTTTATTTTTTATATCATTTTACAATGTAAATACATATAAATGCGATGTATATTTATAACATGCACATCGATATATATATTGTTAAATATATCCAAAACTCAAGTAACATTTTCAATATAAACACTTGTTAAACTAACAATTAAAATTAAAAATAAAATAATTTTACCTTATTAATAATCATACAATGAAATACAAAAAGATAGATTATAAACTAATGTATTAATGATAGTAAGATTATTATTACTATGAAAAAGACAACCCAGAATTGGAATTCCAACAATCAAATGATAAAAGGTTTTGGGAATCGATTATGTCGCATTATTCCGAATTTAAGGCACCAACTTTCTGCGAAAGCCAATTGTTGGGAAAAAAATATGGGAGTAAATCTCCAAAATATTTCAAGATAAGAAACTAGAAAATATAACTAAATGCATAGCATTTCATAGTCTTAGCTATTGTAATGACGTGAGCTTTATACGAAATACAGTTCCGCATTTAAAGTGAAAATATTATTTCTAAATTAGGTTATAAATACTATACTAAACATCAATAATAAATTAAACTATAAATTTAAATTAAACTCATTATAATAATATATATTAATATGGAAATATGCTTAAAAATAAAATGATGCAATCTTATTCTTAATCTAGTGGCGCCATCTACCTATGTAGTGAAATACTAAAATCTTTATATATATATACATATATGCCCTTAAAACTACAATGGCAGATTAACCTCTTTCTCGCGCCCGTCATAGTGACGTGCATCGAATTATCGCATTTTTAGGCTTTTAAACTAAAATTTTGACATTAATTAGTTTATAATTTGAGGAAAAATTGCTTAGAATCTATAAGCATCTCAAGTATTCTATGCCTTCTTAGATGAATGAAAACGACAGCCCTTTTCCGAAACAGGAGGTGTCATCTTATTAGATAGCAAAAAAAATCGATCCATAAGAGGTTAATACGAAAGTTCTTTCCCTGCTTTGAAATTATATCACGATAAGATCCATTGACCTTTTGGATCTTATCGTGATATAATTGTCCATTGTCCTTTTGGGTGCCATTGTATCTTTCATTTCTTGTCATACTTCATCAATATTAAATCTGATAATCACACGTGGAGCAATGCAATAGGACGAGAGAGTTTAACAAAAAGCTGGGACATTATATGAGAAAGCTCATAGTTCCATGCATGGAAAGGTAAAGAATACTAGCAGCTTAATTGCAAAGCATTTTAAATGTCCATAAATAAGTGGTTAATGTCGTATCAAAAGGAATGAATTTATCCAAAAAATGAAAAACTTAAGAAGACAGTACAGCATATTCAGGCAATCATATATCTGTTATCCATCATCATTTATGAGAAATAACGCCAGTTAGTTGTATATAAAAATGTATAATGTCTACAACTTGTTTTAATGAAACTTTTTTAGTTTAAAATACTAATCAATTTTCTTTTTTAAAATTTTAAAACGTAGTTATAACTTTGATTTTATTATCATGAGGTTTGAATATAATTTTTAGTTTGATGTTAAAACTGCCATTTTTCAAATTTCAATCCTGGCTAACAAATATTTCAGAAATTTAGGACTCGAACTTCTCCAAATGTAGCTTTCCATTTCCATGTCCTAAAGTACCAGAGACGAAATATTTTTTTTAGAATTACAAGTGCAAAATTTATCATTATGATTATCAAAAGCTTATTTTAGATAATTTTATATCTATAAATGCTAAATCTACAGATCTATTTTTCTCATCAGACGGTAGATAACATCAATTTTTGTGTTGTAGTTGGCGTTTAATCCATCGGATACAAAAATACGTCGAGTCTTAAAGGGGTAAAATTGATTTGACAGTGAAAATTATGACGTTCGCCTTACATCTGTTAAGTATATTCTCTGAGGAGTTCCAGACAAAGAACTGCTTTCGTAATTAGCGTTAAGAAGGACTTTTATATGTCGTGTGATCTGGTGGGGCTCGACTGGGTCAAAGCGCATGTCGGCGACCCAGGTAACGAGCTCGTGGATCGCCTTGCAAAATTAGCTACTCTTGAGGTAGAAGAATTAAGTTTTCCGACTCCCTATGGAAACATTAAACTCAAAATTTGCAAAGAACTCATCAAAAACTGAAACTCATCAACGTGGGAGGAGGGTGTGATGTTTTTACTTCCCGCAAGGAGTTTCCCACGAGAAAAGAGCCAAGTACCTTTCACTTCAACCGCAAGCCAACTACACCTGGTTGTCATTAAGAAGACATTCGAGAAGGTAATAGCTGCCAGCGGAGAGCGACCACAATGCACAAAAATAAACATCTGTCAGAGAGTGCATTTGCATCGGCTATCAGGAGATTAGCGGTGCTCTTTCATGTCACACCTGTATAGCTACTCTGGTTATGAAACTCAGGAACCATCCCACGGTCGGAATTGACCATTGGGGACATGGAAGTTTAGTCGTTGGTCGCCTGGGAGTCCGATTGTCCAGTGGAGTGAAAGGAAGGTGGAGCTCCACCCCTTCAGGTAGGCACAAAAACGGGGTGTTGGGGTTGGAAGGAGGAGAGCGGCGAAGAACCGAATTAGGGAGGCTCTAAACGGCATTTCAGTCTCCGGCAGTGCGAAAGAGCTGTGTGACCATCTCTGGATTAAAGTCTCGAAATTATTCGGACTTAGGCGTCGAACGCTGAGAATCAGCAATTATTTCCGAAATTTCGGCTTATCGAATTTTGAATTTCAAGCACTCCTTGTAGTCTCGTGCTTAGGCTATCACCCGGATAGGGAAATTAGTCTGGATCTCCATCTCTTGTGGAACTCTGACGCCATCGAATTTTTAAACTCAAACGAACGAACTGTGTTAATAGTCATTTAGTCCAGATTTCTTATGTCTATTTAAATTATAGCTGTGTGTGTAATAAATTACTTAGGTCAACCTAAGCATTGCACTTATTTGTCCACACTTGGTCGCACATAGACCAATACACCACAGTCAGGAGTTACGTATCCTGTGTGGATAAGAAATTTTTAATTTATAACAAATTTTTAACCTTCTTTTCGACGTCGCACGGTCCATTCCCCTGTTATCTCCATAGATTTAAAAAACCCAATTCTCCATTATACCCTTGTGGAGGACTCGATAATGCAGACCATTGCACATTCAACTGCCCTTTAACTAAATAATATCACCTAAAAGAACCTGCAACTCATCACCGTTTCGCCTCGTTTAAAAATCTTCAAAAAAAGGGAGTGTCTATCCCGTCTGGAAAAATATTTTAGATTTTGTGAGGCCTTGTACAACCGACTCAGCCGGAGCTGAGCAGACTCACTTTTAATCACTTTGATTTCTAACCTTCTGCAAATAGTGTTGTCGACTGTGTCGCAGTCAATTTTTACCTTTCCACATGTTTTCTCGGTTTCCCACTGGGTTCTTCCGGTCTTTAAGGGTGTTTCAATGTTAATGTTTTTGGTTCTTTTAATATTCTTAATTATCTTATTCTTATTCTTTATTTTTTTTCTATACTTCTATATACTATCGAACGCTGATTGTGTCTATTCTTTGTGTTGGCCACTACCTTTGTCTTTTTATTTTTCCATGTTATTGTTTTCTGTATGTTTTCTTATGTCATATGTTATGTTTTTTCTTTCTTTCGTGGTGTGTCTTGGTTTCTGTGTATTACTTGCCCTTGGGGATTTTTGTTTATCATTTATTTATGGTTATTTCTTTGTAGTTTTTTGCCCCTCCCCTGATTGGGATGTAGTATTATTTATTTCATGATTTATGTGTCCCCTCCAGTCCGTGTTATGGCCTTACACCCTGCCGGGTAGGCTGGGTTGGAGTGGGTGTTCAATAAAAAAAATCAGTTAAGTATTCAGAAAATAATGAAAATGTCAGCTAAATGGACGTGTGGTCTAAAGGCATCTCCTGTTACCCGCATTGCTAATACAGTGATCTCTCACTTATGCGCGGAGCAGAGGACAGCGAAAAACGAGCATATGTGAAAGACGCGCATTACTGAAAAACCACAAAAGTGAGCTTAAAAGTGAAACATCCATACAGTGTACATATATTGTTAATTAATACTATGTATATACTACTGAAAGATGTATATAAGATTGTTTTCAAAATGCAAATAAGTGTATAACTTCTGTTAATTATATTTTAAGCAAACAAAGGAAATAGAAATGCTCCCGATTTTTTTAAAATCTCTCCAAATATCAATTCTGGGACATTCAAATGCTCTGCTAAAGCTTTTTGTAAAGCGCAAGGATTTTCTTCGGATTTTTAATAACATCCATTTTAAACGAAAGCTACTATTTCGTCCTTTTCACCATTTTAAAACGTAACCATCTAACCAAAACTCCAAAGATGGTTCTTTCGATAGCGATCAATGCCACATGGTACGTAACGTACTAACCTCTCTAATTGGCTGCTGTATAAATGCTACTTTTACTGACGTCAATCACAAGAACGTCCACGTACACCCCTGTTTATAAGTTAGAGGAATGTGTTCCTGGGATCTGAAAAATAGAGGAAGGGCGAGGGAATGCATTCCTAGAAGTAAAATAAAATTGAACTAAAAAAATTTTGCGACGCGCATAAGTGAGAGGTGCTTTTTCAATGCGACGCATAAATTAATAAGAGTTATCATTGTTTTCCTATATCCCTGGCCGGGACTGTGAAAATAACGCTCATAAAAGAGAGCGCGTATAAGTGAGAGGTCACTGTAATATAAATATTTGATACAACATGAAACAAGCCAGGTTTGTAGTCTATTTTCTAAACATAGTCATATCTAAATGAGGTTATATTCTGATGAATCCGAGTAAGCAAATATTGTCGTAATACAAATTCTAATTCTTTTAAGTAATCAGAATATTATTTGTATAACATTAATTACTTTTAATGATAGTTTCTTCTTTTGATAGAAAGAATCTGCAATTCTAGGCCCTTAGTATTTCAAACAAATGATACTCCTATAAGGCGATGTAAACCATAGAGAGTAATTTTGATGTAAAACTGTCATATTGAAAGTATTATAAAACCGGAAACATTTTTAGTTAATTTACATCACACGCGTAAGATTATTATAAATTTTTGCATAATTTCAATTTTTGGTGTGACAAAGCCATCTCTGAATCATTAACAAAGCAAAAGAATACGTGTAAATTACAAAAAATGATATTAACACTATAAAATGTTAGCTAACCAATAGGAAGAGACTTATTTTTGGCGTGGCAAAGCCATAGGTGATTCATTTACAAAACAAAAGATAAATGTGAATAAATAAAACAAAGATAATGCATTTATCAAACATTAGCTGACCAATAGGAAGTACCGTTTGCTATATTTTACATCTTTTTTCGTGTCCCCTTTTACTATCCCCTAAGGAAAAGAAGGCACCCTACACTCTCTGATACGAAGAGCAGTTTTAAAGGAAATATTAAAGGAAAGGCAGCGAAGAAAACCTCTTAGAATCGAGTAACATCATGTCACGTCTTAAGGATTTTTTTTCCTTCATTCTTTTTTCTCTTCAGTTTTCTGCTGCGTCTGGAGAAATAAAAGTGTAGGAAGTGAAGTAGTACCAGTCTCCGTAGGAGTACCTAGTTTCTAAATTTTTGCAGCCGTGCCTGAAATGCGAAAATGATTGCACACATGAATACAGGGTGCAAACAGCGGGAATGCACAGCTGTACTGCTTAAGTTTTATTCTCTCTTACTTATAGATGGAGCTACATTGAGATTCAATATGCTTCGCACGTATTGCTTTTCAAGATTCAAAGGGTATAAAGTTATGCATTATTTATAGCTTCACAATAAAGATACTATATTAGATGCAATATTTCGCATACATTTTTCTTTATTTCGCAACCTAGCATATAGTAAGCTTCGCTGGAAACAATTTGATACTCTATACTTCAACGTACACTTTAATTGCTGATACTTTACTTCATTTCCGTTCTTTTACAGTTATATTAGCTTTAAATTAATGAACAAAACAGGCTCAGCTATAAAGAAAAAAAATCATCATGAAGTGCGAGTTAAAGTTTGAAAATGCAATGAAATTTACGAGAATGTTTTAAACAATCCATTTACGTATCATTACCATCATTAGGATTGAAGAATTATCTTTTAGTTGAATTAGCTTAACCCTCCGTCGGGCGCAAACGGCCTGAAGCCACAGTCCATCATTAGGATTGAAGAACTATCTTTTAATTGAATTAGCTTAACCCTTCGTCGGGCTCAAACGGCCTGAAGCCACAGCTCGGATGTTTTGATTCCCCCTTCACTTCCAAGAAGGGTAGAAGTATGTCCATTCTAGTAGTCTCCTTTCTTTATCTGATGTTTGGAGCATTCCTATTCAATTTACTTGTGTGCCTGACTGAAGTACATGACGAATCTTCTATGAAATCGTCGTCGTTCAGACAAAGGTCTCTAAGCCATTAGATGCGTTGTTGCTATTGTGGTGATTTGATTAAATTAGTGGCGCAATCTGAAGCATATTACAAACTATCTGCTGATGCGCAAAAACGTTTTTATATTTACGCGCTACAACTGACCAGGGTTACTTTATTAGGGAAGTTGGATTGCCTGCTTCACCCAATACATTTAACTGCCGAGGAAATGTTTAGTAAAAAATTTGGCCTTAATGTGACTATTGACCAATTAAAAGAGATTATTGAACAATTGACCCAATCTTATTATTATTTAGAACCAAATACCAGTGCAAGAATGGTTTATACCCATGCATGTATTCAAATTGTAAATATTTTTGATTCTGTTTAGTTGTTGCAGTAGTCCGTCAAAACTCTTCTGACGGACTAATGCAGTCAATTAGAATTTGCAACTAATTCGTGCAATGTTAACCTGTATAGAAACCTGTTGTCTAAACCTCAGTAAGACAACTGTAGTAGCAAGAAATATGTAAAATATTTTTTACTATTTATCCTAACGACTCAAAATTAATTACGTTTAAACTGACCACATCTCGAAACTTTAGTTTTAGACTTAGTGACTTTTGCCTGAACGACAACAAAATCGTGTCTCTTCATTTTCTCCCACTCCAGAGACCAAACCTTACAACCTTTCTACAGAGATCCGAAAATTGGTTCTGAGGAGATTATGTGTTTTTAATATGTCTCAATTCATGTAAGTCAAATAACAATTGTATATAGTAGAGACCAATGAAAACTCACCGTTTATTTATTTTTTCATGAATATAGCATTGTACACTTAAATTCTGGCAAATAATACACTCAAGTCAGTTGATGAGCAGTCTTTATTATATGTTCCCTAATTGACCTCAGAGAATACTAAAATTTCCTAAACTTGTTGCGAGAAATATTTTATAACTGCTTGTACAGTTTCAGACTGTCTTTTCTTGTGCAGTTCCTATCCACCGCGCAAAAGAGGTTTGAGAACACTGTTGGAAAGAAGTAATTTTCATCGATCTGCAATCGGAACGCATGACTGTATCATGGGTTTTACTATAGCCGCAGTAATTTGCGATACGCTACAGAATACATTTTATATTATTTTGGTTTTGCAAATTAATTAAAAACAAGTAGTATAAAATTTTTTTAAAAGTTAATTCCTACTTAGGTCAACAAAGAAAAAGTTTATTTTAGAAATTTCTTTTCTCCCATATAGAACTAAAATTAATTAATTATTTAATTAATATTTGAAAAACTGTATTAACATCAAGTCTCATCCACTACAAGTTTAAAAAAATGTATTTCAACTTGATTGGATGAATAAAAAGTATTTTATTAACGATTGAAAATTTGAATAAGATATATAAATAAATATATATAGGGAGAGTGTGAACTAACAGTAGGAATTGAAAAAGAGCATGCAAATTAAAATTTTATAAGCTTTAACTAGGGAACTAGTCCCATTTTTGAGAAATTAATTGAAAAAATGTTCTTTTTTCTCTGGGAAAACAAAGTTTATTCCTCTATAAGACCATGAAAAAAGAAGACTATGACTCTTGTTGCATTTAGTTGGCCTTATTGGATATAAGGAAGCGAACTTTCATTAAATAAACCACCATAAATTGACAGTTTTCTTCCGAAAGAAATTCTTAAACTAGTGGTTTCCTGTCTAAATCACGGTCCCAAAAAGGGCGAAATCATTATGTCGGTCTCCTGTTTAAAGCATGGACAAATATAGGAGTTGTATATTCATTGATCACCACCGTATGTACCAATAAGCATGACCTTAACATCAGTCAGTTACTGTTCAAGAACCATGTCATCATTATTTCTTCTTCAATATTCTTTATTTTCTCAATGCTCGAAAACGGTGAATAGAATGGATATTTTTCATCATTAGTTTTTACTTTCTCATACGCATTGCATACAAATAGAATGCATTGCAATCGTGAAAAATTCACCCTCGGGATCTCAATAAAACTTCTTTGGACACCCTAAGTTCGGAAAACATATTCCGAAATTATGTGTGAAAGTCTTTGTCTATGTAATTTTAAACAAGAAAAATCTTATATGAAAAGAGTTAGATGAATCAAATTAGAGATATGTATAAGATGTTTGATAAATTCGCCAATGTTAAACCTATCTATATATGAATGCGAAAACTTATAAACAGAGGAAACTAGAATAGTGAAACTTTATTGGTTATCTTCAAATTAAACTTGTAGATCTATAAAAAAATTTTAACCAAATAAGCCAAATGATGCTCTATCTGCCTTCCTATCGTGTGTACGGTTCACAAAAACTCAAAAAAGGAAGCAATTAGAACGATGAAATTTGACATATGGTATTTATATTAAAATTGCATATCTGTATGATATTTTTCACAAAGGAAGGAACTTTTCGGAAAAGGAAGATATGTTGTGTTCTAGAAGGCATATGGATTCTCTTCTCTATAATATAAATCTGAACTCAAAGCTTGGGATAATTTGGAACTATAAGAGGAATTTGATTTGGAAACACTCCCGGTATTTAACGTATTGCGGAAGGGGAACAGAATCTTTTGGGAGTCACCCAAATTAATTAGTTATAACCTTATGATGTTAACCGAAAATTCCTAATTGACATAAAGAAAAAGGAAAGTCTACCAGAGTAATAGATCTTTATTAAGAAATTTAAGAAAAATGTATTTTATCATTAATAAAAGGAAGAAGTTAGAATGCATGGAAATAAATTGTTTATGGCATTATAGAAGATATATAAATTTCCTGGATCATTGAAAACCAATATAAATTTCATGCTACTTTCGAATGTCAAATAAATTCTTTCAAACATGTGCAATGGCACTGTCTGACTTGAATAGATTTATATTTCATTCATATTTAAATATATTTCGCTTTGGAACAGAAACTTTTCAAACTTCTTTCTGTTTCATCAAACTATATTTTCTGATTTCTTTGCACAAACAATAATTTCCTTTGAAAACAATTCAAATTCATTTCAGGAAGGGGTTCTATTTCAAATTCTGACTGGATAATGAAGTTTCAAAGGAATGTTTACTTGGATTTTAATATTACCAAATAAAAGTCTGAATACCGGGATAACAAATAGCGAATATATTAGAGTTCCTGTTATTATAAATGCTCTACAGAAAATAATACATTTTCTTATCATATGAAAAATTTATCTTGGTTTTGGAATGATGTATATGTTGATCGATATATTAATTTTTTACAGATGTATCGATGTCTACGATACATGTCTTGTTCTAAAATTTAATTTGAATTTTTGATTTCCATTAATAAAATATATTAAAACATAAGATGAAAAATTTCGCAATGTCTCTTCAATTCGTTTTCTTCGATGTTGATGCAAAAATACGAGTTAGCAGACAGAAATAAATTTTGAATAATCTTATTTTCAATAAATTTATTTCGATCTTGAAATATGTATCTTGAACGGAAGAGTAAACTGAACAAAACTGAGTACGTAATGTCTTGTAATCCAATTTAACTCTTTAATCCCGAGGCGAATTTTCTCTTCTATCCCCTTTAAAACTCTCCTTTAAAACTTTGAATTGGACTCTCCCAACCTGGGTGGTCGTTTACCCCACCACCTCATCCACTGCTGCAACCTTCCCTTAACGCGCACGGAAATGGGCTGTGGTTGGCAAGGATAATTGGACCACCCACCACGCTTAGCTCCTAAGCGATCTCAGAACATCACCTCCCTTCAAAAGATGCCAACCGCTTCAGACCGGCCTTCGTAACTGTTAAGGGGAAATTTTCAGAGCTCAGTGTGAGAGGGTTAAAGTGGTGTCCGTTAAGTTTATTCGTACGAGATCCACATGGTGCAAAAGTTGTAACCTGAACACCTGCATCAGCGCACTGTTTAACTGAACAAATTTGTTATGCAAGTCAAATTCTAGTGCTCAGCGAAGACTCCCGAAGGACGAGATATCTCGTTTGTAGCAACGAAAGAGTTAATGAATGTAAGTTCTTTGTGAAACATTTTATGTAAAGTGATATTTGCATACATGAAATTTAATTAAAAACTGTTTCTATGAAAGAAAAATAATGAAAAACTACTCGATATAAAAAATATATTCAAGACCTCTCCTAAGAATTATAAGAAAGCCAAAACTGTGCGATTAAAAATTGAAATTCACGCTTTGTTTAACTAAATGAAACAGAAGTAAAAAGAAATAAAGGAATTTTTTCTGACCAAAAATTAATTGAAATATTGACAAATTATGAAGTTCAACTTCCTGAAGTAATATCACGTGAAATTATTTTTAATTTTTTTTTTACATATGAAAAAAAAATCTTCCTAATCCCTTCTAAAATTTGACAAAAACCACTTATCTACTTACCAGAAGTATTTATCGATGTAAGAAAAATTAAAACCCGGTTTCCATGAACTATTGTATTTTGTAAAATAATTTGTCAGTGTTCCGTATTACACTTGAATTCCCATTTCAAAATAATTTATGTTAATTAAGGTAGTTGAATTAAACGTATTGGAAATGCAACGTTAAGTTGAATCATAAATAATATCAATAAATCAGCATAAAATAAGAATTCTCTCTTAAATCATCACCATGATTTTTCATTAAATACAATTGAAACTATTTAATAATATGGGGATCTGTAGAAATAAAAAGGCAGATTTTAGGAAAAATGAAAAATAAAAGAATGAAAGAATAATCTAAATTTGTAAGCAATTACAATTAAAAAATGAGCATTTGTAAATGCTTATATTTTAGGAATAATTACTCTTTTATTTAGCATCTTAAATCAGAGAAAACGCAAATAATAAAAAGCAAATTGTTTTTTTCTCGTTTATCTGATTCGGCATGTTTAGTTCAATCAAAAATTATGAGATATATATTAAAAATTAAAAGGGTATGTAAATTATAAATTTAAAATTAGCAGTGAAGTTTATTCATAGTGATAATTTCAACTATGACTTATTATATCTAAAATTAAAAAACATTTCTAATAAGTGAATGAATTACAATATTTTAAAAAGTCATTTAAATATACATAATGAATTTTCTGTAAAATCAGGAAACTTTGATTTTTAATGTCATGATTTATTCAAAAAGTTCTTTTGAAAACTAAGGTATTAAAATTAAAAAAATATATATAAGTATTATTTTTCAAAATTAAATCCAAGTATCAGAATAATTTTCTCAACTGATTTTTTGTCAAAAATGATTAATCCTCCAGAACATGCTAATTTTTCTCTAAGTTATTTGTTTTAATTTAATCTTTTCAGTGCTCGGAAAGTATTAAATACAAGATCCATAGTTCTAAAAAAAATCAATCCCAGAATCAGTCAAAACCTCACTAATTCTGGGATTAACATTTTTTGTACGTTGTATTTTTCTCCTTTCAGAAACTCTGAAGTTATTGAAATTGTTTTAAATTTAAATTTAATGGAAATTACTATTTATTCAATAGTTCAAATTGAATTAAAATAGGTAAATTTGCACGTCAGTGCTTTTTATTCCAATAACAGAAAAGTTTATTCTTTGTTAGATCTTCATTAAATTAGATAATTAAATTTTTATCACATTTTATTATTAATATGAAGATGAAAATGTTTTGAAATGTTTATTGGGTTAATTTGTGGAATTTTACTTTCGTATTACTAAATATTTTTCTGAATATGCTACAAAATTCATTTATACTTTAATTTAAAATTATTTATACTTTAATTTAAAATTATTTATACTTTAATTTAAAATTATTTATACATTAATTTAAAATTATTTATACTTTAATTTAAAATTAATTATACTTAAGGCTTGTTTTACTCTGTAGATTCCGTAAGGACTAAATAACGAAAATTTTAAGAAATCGATAAGCACCTCTCCCAATATTGGGAGGAGTACATTCATGCTGCGTTATTAGTTTTTTTATGAACAATATAGAAAATTGAATATTTTTTAGTAAATAATGAAAACTTCATTGCGTCCGGTAACGAAAAATGAGTTTCCCGGCCCACAAAACGTTGTGCAATATCTGAACCAGAAGAGACTTGTCGGAGAAATAATCACAGTTTTGATAATAAAAGAATATTACAATTAATTTAGCCAAATATATTTATTATTATAGGTAGGAATCAACCACGCATTATCTTTCTAAAAATGTCGCCTTTATTAAGATTATCTTTTCTCTTTATTTTTACTTTCTCGTATACGAAGTATACGAGAAAGAGAAAGTATTGTAATCGTCAAAAAGTTCGAACTCGAGATTTTGATGAATCTCCACGTTTTAGACCTCCCTGAGTCCGAAAAACACAATTTTGGAATTATGTCTGTTTGTGTGTCTGTCTGTGAACACGATAACTCAAAAACTATTAGAGCTACGGGGATAGAATTTGGTATGTGATCTTTGCACGTTATTTGTAGGTTTCTGACAAATTTTGGACAAAATTCGTCTAGGGGAAGTCTGCCTGTCTGTCTGTCCGCGGTCATGCGAACACTATAAAAAACTTGAATAGCTAGATGGATAAAATTTGGTACACGGTTTCATCATCATGAATGTAGGTCCGTATAAAATTTTGGGCCAAATCCGTCAAAGGGTTGACTGTCTGTCGATCTGTATAATTTACTTTTGAAAAGAATCCGTTATCTCCACGCGCATGCGTACTGGAAACAATCTTCTGTGCACGCGAAAGCTATGGAGCGAATTACGTCACTTTTTCCTTGAGCCGATTTAACAGCGGAAAATCGGTACGCATCTCTTTGAATTTGATTCTTTACCTAGATATGTTTCAATCACTATCATGAAAACCTTCTGATAGTCATTGGATTCTGATAACAGTAGGTTCGAATTTTTTTAGCCACGAGGGGGAAGGGAAACGGTACCTTTTTTGGGGAAGTATACGAGAAAGTTTAGGGGAGAACACTCCCGCTGGTTTTTATTCCGTTTCAAAGCATGGCGCTGATATTTAACCAATAGTGTACAGAATTTTTTACGCTATTGTCCACGGCGTAATTCCGATATTTAAAAACTTGCTTAAAATAAACAATCGGTAATCTATGTAAAGTTAGGAGTATTAGGTACGTGATTAGAGTTCTTCAGTGAAAATGCTTATCCTAACTTGAGGTACAACACTACATTAGTAGTGCGGTCGTGAAGTAACTGGACAAAATATCAGATATTTTTTAGTAAATCAGACTCGCTGATCTCGAAAATGATATTTGCTTTTTTTCCTAACCTACATATTTTTAAGTTAAATTTTTTAAATGTTAAATTTTGCAGGCTTGTGTTATCATTCTAATTTAACCCTCTCACACCCAGCGAGGCGGTCCCCGGCGGTATAAAAGTTCTCTCTTAACAGCTACGAAAGCTGGTCTGAGGCGGTTGGCTTCTTTTGAGGGGAGGTGAAGTTCTGAGAACTCTTCGGTTGTAAGCGCAGTAGGGGGTCAAATTATCCTTGCCAACCACAGCCCATTTCCGTGCGCCTTAAGGGAAGTTTATAGCAGAGGAGTGGGGTGGTGGGGTAAATGACCACCCAGTTTAGGAGAGTCCAATACATGTCGCTTCCTCCTAAAAAGGCCCGGTTTTAAAGGGACCAGAAGAAAAACAATGTCTTTGGGATTAGCATTCAGTGCATTTAAGGACCTGCAAGAAGTCTGCAAAGAAACTCCCTTCTTATCTTAATACAATGCAATTACAGCCCATTTCCCTTGCGCCTAAGGGAAGTGGCTATAGCAGAGTGTGGAGTGGTAGTAAAATGTCCACCCAGGTGGGAGAGTCCACCTACATGCTTCCTCCCAAAAAAGTCCTGTTTTAAAGGACCGAAGAAAATGTCGAATCTGGGATTAGGAATTAAGCATTTTATGATCTCAGCAAGAAGTCATCAAAGAAACTCCTCTTATCTTAATACAATGCAATTACAGCCCATTTCCTTGCGCCATTAAGGAAGGTTATAGAGAGTGTGTGGGTAGAAAATGTCCACCCAGGTTGGGGAGAGTCCACCATGTCGCTCTCCAAAAAGGTCCTGCTTTAAAGGGACCAGAAGAAAATGTCAATTGGGATTAAAGAATTGCTGGCTGATATGATCTCACAAGAAGTCATCCAAAGAAACTCTCTTTATCTTAATACATAATGCACAGCCCATTTCCTGCGCCTCTGGAAGGTTATAGCAGAGTGTGGAGGTGGTTAAATGTCCACCCAGTTTAGAGAGTCCATTCCATGTCGCTTCCTCATAAAAAATGGGTTTAAAGGAACCAGAAGAAAAATCGCCTGGGATTAAAGAATTAAGGCATTTATGATCTCAGCAAGAAGTCATCCAAAGAAACTCCCTCTTTATCTTAATACAATGCACCAAGCCCATTTCCTTGCGCCTAAGGGTTATAGCAGAGTGTGGGGAGGGTGGGTTAAAATTCCACCCAGTTTAGAGAGTCCAACAGTCGCTTCCTCATAAAAAAAGGCCCGGGCTCTAGTAGGAACCAGAAGAAAAATGCGCCTTGGGATTAAAAGAATTAGCATTTAAGGGATCTCAGCAAGAAGTCATCCAAAGAAACCTTCTTTATCTTAATACAATGTCAACACAGCCCATTTCCTTGCGCCTAAGGGGAAGGTATAGCAGAGTGTGGAGTGGTGGGGTTAAATTACCACCCAGTAGGAGAGTCTACATCTCAACAAGCCTCAAAAGGCCCGGGTTAAAGGAACCAGAAGAAAAATGCTCACTGATTAAAGAATTAAGGCATTTAATGATCTCAGTAAAGAAGCTCATCCAAAGAAACTCCCTTCTTTATCTTAATACAATGCAATTACAGCCCATTTCCTTTGCGCCTTAAGGGAAGGTTATAGAGAGTGTAGGAGTGGTAATGTCCACCCAGTTTGGAGAGTCCAATTCATGTCGCTTCCTCATAAAAAAGGTCTGGTTTAAAGGAACTAGAAGAAAAATGTCGCCTTGGGATTTTAGAATTACATTTATGATCTCAGCAAGAAGTCATCCAAAGAAACTCCTTCTTTATCTTAATACAATGCACATAACCACATTTCCTTGCGCCTTAGTATAGGAGTGTGAGTGGTGGGTTAAATGTCCACCCAGTTTAGGAGAGTCCAATTCATGTCGCTTCCCCAAAAAAAAGGCCCGATAAAGGGAACCAGAAGAAAAATGTCGCCTGGATTAAAAGAATTAAGGCATTTATGATCCAGCAAGAAGTCACAAAGAAACCTCTCTTTATCTTAATACAATGCAATTACAGCCCATTTCCGTGCGCTAAGGGAAGGTTATACAGAGGTGGAGGGTGGGTTAAATGGCTCACCCAGTTTAGGAGAGTCCAATCATGTCGCTTCCCTCATAAAAGGCCCGGGTTTAAGGGAACCAGAAGAAAAATGTCGCCTGGATTAAAGAATTAAGGTACGATGATCTCAGCAAGAAGTCGATCCAAAAGAAACCCCTTCTTATCCTAATACAATGCAATTACGCCCATCTCCTTGCGCCTTAAGTTATGCAGTGAGAGGGAGGGAGGGTTAAAATGTCCCAGTTTAGGAGGAGTCCACCCATGTCGCTTCCTCTAAAAAGGCCCGTACCAGGGAACCAGAAGAAAAATGTCGCAATGGGATTAACTAAGGATTTATGATCCTGCAAGAAGTCAACCGAAAAGAACTCTCTCTTATCTTAATACAATGCAATAAGCCCATTTCCTTGCGCCTTAAGGGAAGGTTATAGAGAGTGTGAGTGGTAGTGGTTAAATGTCCACCCAGTTGGTAGAGAGTCCACCCATGTCGCTTCCCTCATAAAAGGCTCCGGGCTTAAAGGAAGTTCAGAAGAAAAATGCCTGGGATTAAAGAATTAAGGCATTTATGATCTCAGCAAGAAGTCATCCAAAGAAACTCCCTTCTTTATCTTAATACAATGCAATTACAGCCCATTTCCTTGCGCCTTAAGGGAAGGTTATAGCAGAGTGTGGAGTGGTAGTGTAAATGTCCACCCAGGTTGGGAGAGTCCAATTCATGTCGCTTCCTCCCAAAAAGTCCCCGTTTTAAAGGGACCAGAAGAAAAATGTCGAATTGGGATTAAAGAATTAAGGCATTTAT
>BGPR01008779.1:28602-61473 GCA_013235015.1 Araneus ventricosus | reverse complement strand
AAAAAAAATGAAATCTGCAGCTAAAATCAGCTTAGGTAAATTTTATTACATATCTTCATATATTCATCAAAAAAATCACATTTAAAATAATAGAAAATAATGTACTAAAATATATATTGCATAAACATTATTTATTTTTAATTAAAATTCATTAAAATGTATGTTAAAAATATAATATTAGTGTGGTCAAAACTGGTGCATAGAGGTGGCCAAAACTGGTGCATAGAGGTGGCCAAAACTGGTGCAAATTGGGTTATTTCATTGAAAAATTGAAAAATCTAAATCTAGAATATTCTTCAGAAAAATTTTATAACTAGTAGAAAGACAATAAAATTTGCTAAAGAATAGTATAAGTATGATTTAATATGCTTTAAACAGTTATCCACTGTGAAATTTCCATTTCAAATTTTCTCTTAAGGTGGTCAAAACTGGAGCATCTACCCTACCTACCATATTAATTTTTCAACTTTAATGACACTTTTAATAAATTAGTTCAACTATAATACCTGGATATCAGGCATATTTCCTAAAGTATTCACTAGATGAACAAATTATTAAGACATTTGTCCACTAATTTTAAGCTAGGAGTAACAAATTTTTCTACGGTTGTTTGTTTACTTCCATCAATAAAATACAGATTTTGATTCTGGGAACTTTTAAACTTTTGTCAAGTAAATGAGAAATGCACTTACTGTTTTGTTCCGTCTGGCTGCATATTGTTTCCATCTGTTGCTGATGATGGCAAACCGACTTTTGGTGCCTGCTTTGGAGAAAATAATAGGAACAGCTTCTTGTTTCAACAACCTGCGTTTTGTAAATCGACAAGTAGAATAGGAATTTTCTTCAAAGTGGTCTGACATATTATGGAACTAGAAGAAGGCATAAAACCTTGTCTTCCAATATTCTTCAACCAAACTTGTAACAATTGAGAATTCTTGAGAGGAAACGTAAAAAACGTTTTATCTCGGCAATCAGTTTTCGCTTTAGCATTAGAGCATCCAATTACACAACAGTATCGCATTTTCATTCAAATATGGAAAGAAATAACACTGAAAAGTAAAGCAACTAAAACGTAAATAATACTTCCGCTTCGTAGCGCGGCGGAAGTTGTTAACTGCAGACCCATCGGCAAAAGTGGTGCGGATTAGCGTTTAGATGACATGCGCAGTTTCGGCCAATTTGATTAGACACGTGACCGTGAATTGACTCCATTAAAATATTCATTCTTATTTGTGTAAATAAAATGTAGGAAATTTGTTAGATAAGCATATTAGCCAATACTAGTTTAGTAAAGTTATCAAAATATTTTGATCTGTTTTATTTAACGCAGCTTCATATAAGAAAATTAATTGTTAATGGCTGAAGGTGAATATTTTATTCATGTATTTCAATGAATAAAATTAATCTTTAATAAAAATAAATTGGTTTGTATTATATAAATGGAATCTACTAGAGATTTGTTTCTGTTTTCAGGCAGTCTGTCAATGTTGAGCTGTTTTCTCTTCAGGATGGCTAGTCATATGAAATGCACCAAGATTTTATAGAAATTTGTTTGAAAATGAGAAGAACTCGCATATTAGGATTAGCTGAACTTGCCTCGTATGATCCTGTTGATCATGGTTTGAATACATGAGCAAAAATTTTCTAGTTAATTTGACAAAATAAATTTTGGATCTTTTCTGTGTATCTTACAATGAGTCAGTTTCTAAGTTATCCCCAGATAGCAATTTTAGTTTGCAGCAGACTTGCATTGCAAATCTGCAAGCCTTCTGCAAATTTGTCATGACAAGTGTGCAAGTGTGAAACAAGCTTGCAGCAAGTTAACGCAAGCCTCGAAGTCACCATAGGACGAACTTGCAGCAAGCTTGCATTACAAACTCCTTGCGAATTATAGCAAAAACAGAGTACGAACACAACCCAGGATAGAACTCGCGACCAAGCGTTCGGATACGGGTCCTCTACCATTCGGCCAGTTAAACTCTGTGAGGAGAAGATAGATTTCGCTAATACATCGTTCGATTCGATTCGCATACGATTTATTTTAAACTATTTTCTTGATTTCGTTAATTTTTTGAGTTGCGAATGATTTGAAGTCAAAGAGAGAGCGATTTTCGCTAACAACTACATTTTGTTAGTAGAATAAATTATGAAATTACAGTTCAAAAGTAATTACTTTAAAATGGGAAAAAAATGTATAAGTTTATTTTTCAACAAACATTTACTTTTTTCGGTTTAATTTTGTTTATAAACGCTAAAATTTCAACATTCAGAAAAAGGCGATATAGTTTTCATTAAAGTGCGAATGCTATATTTAGTAAAAAGATGGAAAATGTTTCACATTTTTTTTATAAAAAAGTTAGTTTTTTTACAAATTATCATCTATTTACTGAATTAATAAAAAGAAGGACGATCTAGTAGATGCTATTAAAATCGGATGTTTTTTTAAAACAGAGACAAAGATAATTATCTCTTTGTGCTATCTTTGCATCACGCCGCTTGTTTTGCAAATTTGCTGCAAGCTTGAAATGCAAGCGAGGTGGCGCTATTTGTCACGGAGAAATTGTAGCAAATGGGTTTTGCAAGAGTGGGTGGCGCTAGTTGCCACGGTGAACTTGCCACAAGTTCGCTTCAAGTTTGACGCGTCAAACTCAGATAGCAATTTTAGTTTGCAGTAAGCTTGCCACAAATTTGTCATGACAAGAGTGCAAGCTTGCAGCAAGTTAACGAAAGCTTCGAAGTCACCATGAAACGAACTTGCAGCAAGCTTGCCGTGCAAACTTATTGCAAATTATAGCAAAAACAGAGTACGAAACACAACCCGGGATAGAACTCGCGACCTCCCGGTTCCGAAGCGGAGACGCTAACCATTGAACCAGTTGAACTCTGAGAGGAGAGGTTAGATTTCGCTAATACATCGTTCGATTCGATTCGTATACGATTTATTTTTAGCTATTTTCTGGATTTCATTAATTTTTTGAGTTGAGAATATGATTTGAAGTCAAAGAGAGAGCGATTTTCGCTAATAACTACGTTTTGCTAGTAGAATAAATTATGAAATTAGAGTTCAAAAGTAATTACTTTAAAATGGGACAAAATGTCTAGTTATTATTGTTCAACAAACACTGACTGTTTTTTAGATTTAATTTTGTTTATAAACGTTAAAATCTCAATATTAAGAAAAAGGCGATATAGTTTTCTTTAAAGTGAGAGTGATATATTTAGTAAAAAGATGGAAAATGTTTCAAAAATTTTTTTTATAAAAAAGTTATCTTTTTCACAAATTATCATTGATTTATTGAATTAATAAAAAAGAATTACGGTCTAGTAGATGCTATTAAAAATCTGTTTTTTAAAACAGAGACAAAGATAATTATCTCTTTATTGTGCTATCTTTGCAGGAAGCTTGTTTTGCAAATTTGCAGCAAGTTTGATTTGCAAAGAGGGTGGCACTATTTGTCACATCGAACTTGCTACAAGTTCGATTCAAGTTTGACGCGTCAAATTTTGCCATGACAAGTCAAAATCAAACTTGCTGCAAACTTACGTGCTATCTGGGAATTTGCTATGACAAGGCAATATCAAGTCAAAATCAAACTTGCTGCAAACTTACGTGCTATCTGGGTCGTTACACTCTTTCTGCTAACAAAATTTTATTTTAAAAAACTCTCTTCTTTTATTTTTTTAAATGGCTACAATTTTTTATAAATGCCAAATTCATAATGCATATATCTTATCCAACTTCAATTCCTTTGAAAAAAAGAATTATTTTGTGTTATAAGCTCTGTGGTCTCAGATAATTAAAAAATGATTGTTGATATATTTTATTATTAAAAACTTTGAAACTTGTTTTTCTTGAATAAAGTATTTAAACTAGCATTCTGTGTATTAAAAATAAAAAAAAAGTCGAACAGATACAAGATTAATACTGCTTTAAATTTTCATACCAAATTTCCTGTCAATTGTTTCATTCATTCATATAAAGGTGGTCCAAGTCTTGTAGATACATAAATTTAAATCAATTTAACCATTTCTTTATTTCAGGTGTATAAATTATGTGTTTTATTGATTATAAATAATGAAATTCCAATGGCTTTTAATATATGAAGGAAGGTAGTAGTGGTCCAAGATAATTAAAAAATGATTGTTGATATATTTTATTATTAAATATCTTGAATATTGTTTTTGTTGAATAAAGTATTTCTAAGTATTTAAATTAGCATTGTGCATATTTAAAAAAGTCACACAGATATGAGATTAATACTCCTTTAAATTTTCATACCAAATTGCCTGCCAGTTGTTTTATTCATTCATACAAAGGTAGTCAATTTCACCATTTTTTTATTTATTTAAGGTGTGTTTATGTGTTTCATTGATTTTATTAATTATAAATAATGAAACTTACAGGATGCATATGAATTTTTCCACACAATTTAGAAGATTATTATCACTAACTTTTTAAAACAATCGAGTGATAAAAATTTTCAAGAGGATGAAGCCTCACTGATTTCAATTCTTTAAATAAAAAAGAATTATTAGACATTATAAGTTCTGAAGACCGTGCAGTGAAAAGTGTAGAACATGATATGAACAGCTTATATTTAAATATCTTAGATAGTGTTGAAGAAAATGTGTTATTTTATATTTCAGGATATTTTGCTAAAAAATATTTGTCTCCTTATGAATGTATTGAATGTCAAAAGTTAATGGTAGATGAGACTAAAATTTTAGAAAATCATACAGTTTTTTGGATTTTAAAGAATATAATATCAGTAAATAATTTGACTTAAAGTAGCCAACAAATAATTTGTTTCAATATTTTATCAATTAGCTTGAATGTTTGTCTAATTTTAATTTATGTTCGCAAAGAAATAGTATCACCAAAAAATTCAACGTTGTCTTAAGCATAGTAAATATAGAGGTTTTTTAATAACCATATAAAAGTATTTAATTTTTTGTGGGAGGGGGTTGGGAAAATTCTGAAAAATTATCTTCACAAATGAATTTTCTCTGTGGAAATTGCATTCTACCAATATTATCTTGAAGAATTAATGTGTATTTATTAAAAACTGTTGAAGTTTTAAAATATTCTGAAAGCGATAGTATAATAGTAATAAAGCAACAAATATAATTTCTTGCAGAGTTTAAGAAAATTACAAGTGAATTAATTACTTATATTCTATCAATTTAGTATCTTGAATAATAATGAATGTGAATTCATTAAAAATTAATCGATTGTTTAAGTTTCAAAATATTTTGAAAGAAAAAGTATAATATTTACTAAAACAACAAATTTAATTTCCTGTAGAAAGCATTTTATTAATTTTTGTGTCTTGAATAATATTGAAGGGAATTTATGAAAAATTAATTTATCGTTGAAATTTTAACATTTTCTGAAAGAAATAGTATAGAATTATCTAATTCAATAAAAATCAATTTCCTATTGGTTTAAAAAATTCATGATCTGAAAGAACTTTTCTTCGAAAAAGGATAAATGAAATTATTAATATGAAAAAATGAGTATTAAGAAAAATCCTTGGAAGAGCCTGTCTCAATTATGAAGAGATGTACACAGCTTTGTGTAATTGTGAGGCTATATTGAATGACAGACCTTTAGCAGTTGTATCTGTGGATTCAAGCTTTACTGTCATAACACCTGCAAACTTTTTACGAGAAATACCAATTAATTCAGTGCCAGTTGTGAAACATGACTTCAATTCGAACTTCTATAAACGTAGATTGCGTTATATTCAAAATGTTGGGCAAGCTTTCAGGAAGAGATTTCGCCAAGAATATTTAGTAACTCTGAAAACATCACGGAAAAAGCTTGTTAGAAGTTGTAAATTAAAAGAAGGAGACACTGTTTTAATTGGAAGCGATGGCAAAAACAGATTAAATTGGAATCTTGGTAAAATCATACAATTATTTCCAGGTACTGACGGTGAAAGTCGACGTGTCAGACTTAAAGTGCAGAATGGAGAAGTCATAAGAGCGGTGCAAAATCTTTATCCTTTGGAGCTATCGTCTACAGAAGAACTTTCGTCGAAATTTAGTCAGAATTGTCGATTCGAAAATATTTTCCCAGAACAAACTCCATTTGATGATGCTCCTGTAAAATCAGATGGGACGATCCCAGCAGACATCAAGTTTCCCACAATAACAAAATCAGGAAGGACAGTTAGAATCCCTCGCTGATTGGATCTGTAAGAACAGTGGTTGTTTTTTTTATTATTTTGCAATGTTCAATTCCGAATTTCACACTGCAAGGTGGAAGGATGAACAATATTTTGACTTTAATATTTTTTCTTTACATTTTCATAACTAAAAACTCTAAATAATATTTAAGTAACCTCAAACGATTAATTACTGTTACCATTTTCTTTATATTACATGTATTGTTATTGATTGTCTATTTATATTATCTATGTTTTAAGAGTTTGTTTTTCAGGAATGGCAACGTAGTTTTAGTAGAGTACAAAAATGTCTTTAGAATTTGAGTTTAAATCTTTAACTTTGTATTCTTCATATAATAAAAACGGCATTTATAGTCGGTAAATTGGAGATTTCTTATTTAGAGTATGAATGAAGAATTTATTTTAGTTTTTAGATTAATAATTTATAGAGAGTTCTAAACATCTGGCGTCCGCAACCAGGATTCTTACCTGTAAGTAGAGATCTTCCATTTGTTTATAATGAATGTTCTAAAGTGCAAACAATCCCAGTTCAGGCGATTGTTTACAAAAGCTTTAAATGATTTTGAGAAGAGTGAGCTTGATTTATCGATAAATGAAAGAATTTTGAAACTAAGGTTAATTGGAGAGAAAGCTAAAATGTTAGAGATGGAAGAGACTTATAGAGAGGAAATCATGAAAACTGAAAATAATGAAACTATAATAAATAATGAGTTTGGCGAATCAGAATGCTATATTGACAAGTGCAGAATAGTGGAATCCAAATTAGCTTCTCTGTAGTTGAAAAAGATAACAGTTCTGTTGTTAATGAAAGTTTTAATCAAAATGCTGTTCTTCGATATCCAAAGCTTAAACTTCCAACTTTTGATGGGAATATCAAGAACTGATTAAGATATTTGGGGCCAGTTTAAAAAGCTTGATACCGATTCTAATTTGGATGATCATGATAAATTTGCATATTTATTGCAATCAATGGGAAAGGGATCATCTGCCGAAACCGATCATCTGCCATTAAAAAGCTTTCCACCCGGTGGTGAAAGTTATAGCAAAGCTTTACAACAACTACAATCACGTTTTTGATAAAGAAGACCTTCTGATAGAGGTCTATGTTAGAGATCTTCTTTCGTTAGTGTTATTAAAGAATTCTCAGCAGAAATTTTCTTTAAGAAAACTCTATGATTACTTAGAATCAAAACTTAGAGCGTTAGAAGTTTTAGGCGTTGCTAGAGATAAATATGCCGCTATGCTGTATCCTTTAGTCGAATCGTCGTTGCCGGATGATACACTAAGAGCATGGCAGAAATTCCGAGCTATTAATCGTGGTCATAGAGAGACCGAAAGTAGTGAGCAATAAGTAAAATAAATAAATAAAAGAAATTTAAATTAAAAGAAAACAATGATAAAATGAAAAATAATGAAAACAATAGACGGTTTTGCGTGCAAACGCAGCAGCAAAAAGTAATTGCTTCAACAGAAATTTTTTAAAAAATACAACCAGAACAATAGAGAAACCAAAATTTACCAATACTTAGAACAATTTGTTAAGAAATTATTCAAAATGAAAAGGAACTAAAATGGCTCACTCATCAGAAACCACACGCCATTTTTAGTTCAAAAAGGAACAAGATTTTCTGTGGAAAGGAACGACAAAAAGTCAAAATTTATTCCTTCCTGTGGTCTGAATCTTGTCCGGCCACCAAATAAAGAACATAAATCCAAAATTTTTTTAAATCCATAATCAAAAGAAAGAGATAAAAATTTACCTTCTTTCAGAAGTTAGCCAAGCAGAAAAGTGACGCAATAGATACAAAACAATCAACGATCTAGAAGCTAGCCAGTAGCTCCATCTATGAATAAAAATTTGAACTATTTCTCAGGAGAACAAAAACTAATTTTAAAAAATCAAGTTTTAAGGAAGCAAAAAGGGAATCCGTTATCCTTTAAGTTATTATTTAAATTACCTAGGGCTTTGACTAAAGAAGAGTGGTTATTACAGATGTGTTTAATCCTATTAATTTGAGAATAAATAGAGTTCTTAATAATTTTAAAATCAAGATTTGTCTGAAAGTTGCAAAGTGAAATAGCCTTAAAATTAAATTCCTTTCTTTTGTCATATATTCCAACCAAAATATCTGAATTCCCGATTTTAATTTCTAGATCCAAAAAATTACATTTGTTTAATTCATTATTAGTTTTATTTAATTTGAGTTCTTTTGGATAGCAACTAAAAATGGAGTTAACATTATTATGATTAAAGACTAAAAGGTCATCAATGAAACGAAAACCATAAACAATTTCATTTTTAATTAAATCCCTCTCAAATGAGTGGAGAAATAAATCGGCTAGTGCACTTGAAAAACAACAACCCATAGGAATACCAAGAACCTGCTTAAAGTAGTTAATTCCATTAAAGAGATAATTTTCACAAATATTAACCCTGCACATTTCTAACCATTTGTTTTTATCAATTATATCAGTATTAAGGTATATATCAAATAAATTAGAGCACACTTCAATTAATTTATTATGTGGGAGGCTAGTAAAAAGATTTTCAAAATCAAATGTATGAATGCTACTAATTTTTTTATTTTCTTTGATAAAGTCCAAAATTTTAGTGTTATTGTCAATAATGAAGCTCTCTTCCTCTTTGATTTTGTTAAGAATAATTTTTAGAAATTTAAAGAAGACTAAAGAAGAGCAATAAGTAAGACACAATCAGCTTTTAGTTAATGTCTTGCAAGGGGTTCACGATGTCTGCTGATTGTCCGTTGAATTGCATAGCAAATCCAAGGTTAGTCAATTTCGCGATACTGAGTAAGTTTTAAGATTAACTTGGCACGTACAAAGTTTCTTTAAAGTGCACATATGAGTGTTGTCCATTCAACGATTGCTGGAAAATTTGTTTTTCCATATCCTTGCACTTTCGCTTTACTTTTTCAGCCAACTTGACGCATTTTTAATTGGACGGCTCTATATATTCAAAATGCGATTCATTATTCCACATATGCATTGTACATCCGGAGTCCAAGATCCACTGGCTGCGGTCACGAGCATCGGCGCAAAAATCAACGGCGCTGCTAGTTTTCGAATATTTCTTCTGCTCACATTCGTGGCTAACATGTCCTTCAACGCCACATGTAAAGCATTTTATTTTTCTTTATCAACGTAGATTCAAAGTATTCCTTTTTCTCTCGTCAACGTTTTCGATTTAGCTTTTCGGACCTTGTCGTCTCTTTGCATTGAAGTAGAATTAATAAGATCTGCCTTCTTCAGTGACCCTCCCTTCGAGCCTAATCACAGACAAAAGTGCGAACGAAGAAGTTGTGGCAGATATTTCGGGCAATTTCAACAAGAAATTAGATGGAGTATTTTTGTAGTTGCTAATGTTATTTCCAATCAAAAATTTCGGGTGGTTCATAGATTAAAAAGATTGTATTAAGTGCTTATATGGTTCAAAAGTAAACTATTGTATATTAAATTGAAAATTAGATATTATTCACTTTTTTAAGAGGAGGGGGCGCAGTATTCGCTTTGGCCGAGGATAGAGATTCCCAACCTGTGGTACGCGTATCCCTGAGGGTACGCGAAGGACTAGTTGGGGTACGCGAAATCAAGGTTGGTGGGAAACATAAGCTATTAAAAAAGTTGTAGAATTTTGTTTCTTCAAGTTAATACTTGCAATTTAATAACAATACCACTTGAATAGTTGATTGTTGCGGAGGGTAATTTTTAGCTAATTTTAAAAGATAATGCGACAGTATTAAAATACTAGTTGAATTTGTTTTGGCGTCGAACTAATACTATGGTAAAAAAAAGCAATAAAATGGCAAATAAAAAATGTCCAGCAAATGTTATTAACTCGAGTCATTTGACTCTTAAGCTAACCCAAGCCCTTAATATCATTGATAAAAACTTCTTTGCATAGACAGATGGTTGGTGGTGGGGGAGGATCTGAAAGTAGAAGGTACGTGAAAATATAAAGATTAATCGAGGGGTACGGGAGGGAATAAAGGTTGAGAACCCCTGGCCAAGGCCGTAGAAATGCGTAAATTTAGCCCTGTATAAATATCTATTATAATAAGATGGGCGAACCAGCTGGTCGCCGAAGGCAACTTGAACGTAATATGTATACCGCTTTGACCATCTTATTTTGTGAACACGATTACTAGAGTAATTTTGATTGGATTGAAGGCGGCGATGATTTATGTTGTTGAGAGGGCGAAAATCTAGGCCAAGTTCAGGAGCCATCCAACTCAAAGGGGGTGGAAATGGTGGTGGTTGAAGTTTTCAGTTCCTCATAACTGTCTTATTATTAAAGAAAAATAATTCAAATTAGGAGAATTATTGTAAAACAATAACAAAAAACTTTTGATAAAAGCCCTTCAATACCTGCAATTTCTTAGATGGCATTAGCTGAAAAGTGAGTTTCATCCCCTAACTTCGACATGGCTGAGGGAGTGAAATATTCTTTTCCTTATATCTCCGGACAAAAGGAATCTACCTTCGACTTCTGACCTGCCAATAGAAGTCTTATACAAAGCAGTATTTTAAACTGCACAAGAAGGAAAATATTTCTTTACTTTGTATTTTAAGCATAAATCATTCATTAAAATACAGAATAACCTTTTAAAATTAAATATATATTGCAATTTAATATCTATTACGAGAAATTTTTTTTCTTACGAACGTTTGAATTGAGTTTTTGAAATCAGTATTAACTGCAATTTCATGTTAAATTAGTATTATTACCAGAACACTTCTTTCATTCATTCAATACCCACGAGAGCCGAAACATGCTTAAGGATTTATAGTGCGGTTGATCTTTCTTGAAACACGGCCGATCGAATGAATGCTTTTATCAAAGCCAATATTAACCTTCTGACTGCAGAATTTAAAAAAATATCTCATTAGAATGCTACGTTTGCAAACATGTTCAAATACGTTTGAACGAAGCGAATTATTATTTATGTGAAAGCTTTATTAGTATAAAACGATTCGACGCTGTAATAGTTCCACGTAAACACAATACCTTGCGAAAATCGCAGGATAAGCAGTCAGAGGGTTAAATAAGTTTCATCTGATGGACAAGTATCAAATTATTTTGGTGCCCAATGCAGTCGCCTAACTGCAAAACCTGCCCTGATTAGACACAACTCCTCAAAAGAATTTTTTGATGATAGTAAAAAAAAATTTGACGACATAAAAAGATAAATGATACAAATCTTTGTAAAGGTACCTTTATTACAAAATGAGTTTTATATTAATACAGCAACGGAAATTACAAATTGTTTCCGATAATAAAATAAACAGATATTTGTAGGATATTTCACATTTATATTAAACAGAATGTATCTCAGGATTATCGTGACAACGAATAAAGTTCAAAAGTTTTTTTTTTGGAAAACAAAGTACAATTTCTAATGCATACACAACAAATTTAACCTTTTAATAAATCTGGAAATTAACATGATAATCAAATTTAATCTATAAAGTACATTACATAAAATTACGTTTGTTTTCTTTACGACAATTTATTCCCTGCTTTTTGTATCAATTACACACTTAACTGAATATTATATTCGACATTTTTTTTTTTTTGGGGGGGGGGGGGGGCTAGAATTAAATGCTTTGACCCAGGGCGTAAAAATGTGTAAAGCCGGCTCTGATCCCGCTAATGGGACTGTACCGAAAATCAATTTTTAATATCTATTCAGGCGCTTCAAGTATTAACATTAGAAAACAGAAGATAAATAATGAAGAAAGGCATAAACAAATATAATCATTTAAAAATGTATGCGTTTTAATAACTTCCAGAAAAATGAAAAAAGTCTGTTTTGGATCTGCACCTCGACTAAAATTTACATATTACAAAAATTACTCCTCACAAGAATTACAGAGTCACACTTTCCTTTAAACTATTCTTCAAAGAAAACAATTTGCTAAAAAAATCATTTCTACGGTTTCACTTTCGTATGCAACAAATTTTTCAGAAAAAATGCCGTAATAGAAGTCACATTCGTAGTGTTTCTCGTACGAATGCGTCAGTAAATGCCTCTTAAAATTTTCTTTCACAATCACACAGTTTCTCTTTTGTATTTGCCGATAAATGTTTCTTCTGAGAAAATACTTTACTTAAAAGTCTCAAGTTTCTCCTCCATGCACCATTAAAAAGGTTTTTACTCTTGCCAAGAAAATGTTCTATTACACGAATCGCAGGAGTATGGTTTCTCTTCTGTGAGCGTCAAAAAATGTCTCTTTAAACCCTTCCATCAGAAAATGCTGCATTTCAAATATCACAAACACACGACTTCTTTTTCTGAAGCGTTACTAAATGTTTCTTAAACATTTCTAATCAGAAAACACATTACTAAACATGTCACAGACATGTGTTTTCGCCTTCGTCTGTAACAGTAAAATCCTGTCTAAATTAATTTGTAGAGAAAACGTCTTACTGAAGATGTAGAAGAATTAAAGTTAAACTTTCGTACGCGTCAGTAAATGTTTCTTTCAACCTCCCTTCCCGAGAACAGGCTCTACTACACATGTCACAGATAAAAAAGTTTTTATGAATTTGTATGCGTCAGGAAATGTGTAATTAAAAATGACTCCCGAGAAAATACTTTAGAACAAAAGGTAGAATCGAAAAGTTTCTGTTTCATATATGTCAGTAAATTCTACTTCGATCAGTAAATGTTTCATTATAGATAATCATAAACATATGGCTTCTCTTACGTATGCCTCAGCAAATGTTTCATTAAATTACTTCGACAAGAAAAAACTTTATTGCAGATATCACAAGCATATGGTTTCTCTTTCGTATATGTCAGTAAATGTCCCTTTAAACTTCCCTGTTGAGAAAAAGCTTTATTGCATATCTCTCAGGCATACGGTTTCTCTTTCGTATGCGTCAGTAAATGTCTCTTTAAATTTCCCTGTTGAGAAAAAGCTTTATTGCATATCTCGCAGGCGTACGGTTTCTCTTTCGTAAACGTTAGTAAATGTCTCTTTAAACTTCCTTGTTCAGAAAACGCTTCATTGCATACATCGCAGGCATGTGGTTTCTCTTTCGTGTGCGTCAATAAATGTCTCTTTAAAGTTCTCTGCAGAGAAAAAGCTTGATAGCACATCTCGCAAGCATACGGTTTCTCTTTCGTATGCGTCAGTAAATTTTCCTGTCGACAAAAAGCTTTATTGCATATCTCGAAGACATACGGTGCTTCTTTCGCATGCATTACTTAAATGTCTCTTTAAACTCCTTGTTGAGAAAAGCTTTTATTGATATCCTCGTGAATACGGTTCTCTTTCGTATGCGTCAGAAGTCAATCTTTAATCTCCTGTCTAGAAAAGCTTGACATCCCGCAAGACTCTTTTCCTTCTGTAGCATCAGTAAACGTCTTTAATAAATCCCTCCTGTTCGAGAAAAGCTATTGCAACATCTTCAGGCATAATGTTCTCTCGTATGCAGTCAGTATATGTCCTTGTCCCCTGTCTAGAAAAAGCTTTATTGCATATCTCGCAAGCATACTTTTTCTCTTTCGTATGCATCAGTAAACGTGTCTTTAATAAATTTTCCTGTCGAGAAAAAGCTTTATTGCATATCTCGCAGGAATACGGTTTCTCTTTCGTATGCGTCAGTAAATGTGCCTTTAAAGTTCCCTGCAGAAAAAAAGCTTTATTGCACATCTCGCAAGCGTACGGTTTCTCTTTCGTAAGCGGTAGTAAATATTCCTTTAAATTTTCCTGCTGAGAAACTGCTTTATTGCACATTTCGCAAACATACGGTTTTTCTTTTATATGCGTCAGTAAATGCCTTTGTATAATGCTTTGAGCAGATATTTTATTTTAGATGTCACAAACAAACTGTTTGTCTTTCGTATGCGGTAACAAATGTTTCTTTAAACTTTCTTAGTTCAGAAAACACTTTACTGCAGATCTTACCGGCAAGCGTAGGTGTCCTTCGTATTTGTCAGTAAATGTTTCCTTAAATTACTGATAAGAATCTGCTTTAAATTAAGTATTACAAAGAAACTGTTTCTTTTTTGGAAGCGTTAGTAAATATTTTTTTGCAATTTCATTGCTATGCAAAATATTTACCACCAACTCAAAGACATGTGCTTTTCTTTTATATGCAACATGAAACGTCTATTTAAATAATGTTTTAGAGAAAATTCTTCGGTAGAAAAATCACATGTGGATGTTTTGTATGCGTGAGGAACTGTTATTCTTAACAAAATACTCTACCACATATGTCATAAGTGTAATGCTTCTATTTTACGAGAGTCAGCAGACGATCTTCAAATTCCTAAAGCGATTACGTACTTCAATTTTGTATATCGCATCTATTGGGGTTTTTTTCTTCTATAAAAGTCAGGTGATGAAACTGAAAGCTTAGTTGATGAGTTAAGTCTTCACTGTACTAGATACTAGAAATACTATAAACTTCGTGTTCTTTGTTCGTCAGCAAAACATCTTTTTATTTCTGATAGATAATTAATCCTATTGTTTTAGATGCCCACACTTCATTTTGTTGTTTCCATACACCTGTAAAAAAAAAGATTTTCCATCATTCGTTATTCCTGGAGTTAAACCTTAAAGACTAACAAAAGTTCAATAAGAATATATTATACATTGTAATATGCTGAGTGCGCAAGAAAGGAACGGTATTTTTATGCCTTAGACGATGGCAGCAAAGTTGACGATCAATTAATATTTAGAAATAATGAGCTTGAATTTCAATACAATAAAAAATTCTGTATGGTAATGGACACTTTTTAAAAATCGTTAAAATTAGAAGAGGTGTGGAATGTACAGTCTCAGAAAAAAAAGGATCCATCCCGCATTTATTTTGCCATCGTTCGTCGCTTATCAAAACAAAAGGTACTAATCTTCAGGAAATAAGGTCTAGTAAAAGGTTTCATGTCTAAAATTTTCATAAGGGGTCATATATATATATATATATATATTTATAACAGCACTAACTTCACAATTTCCCATAGAAACACATATTTTACTTAAAAAATTTCGAAACTACATAAAAATTTATGCTTGAATATCAAGTTTCATCACCCCAGCATTTTTTGTTTTGCAATTATAAGAAAATGAAATTTTGAATTTCGAATGCTAAAGTAAAATTTTGAATTTTTATCGATATCTTGAGAAATAATATAACTATTGACCTAGAATTTTTTAAATGCTTTAGTTTGAATCATTCTGCACATTTTAGAATTTTACTTTAAAGTAATTTAGAGCATATAAAATATTTTATCAAAATTGATGTTAAAATTTTTTTTGAATAGCAACACTTATAAATTTCAACAGTAATTGAAGTGGATGGCAACTTGATATGTCTATGCAAAATTTCAAAATATTCGTACCAGAAGTTTTGAAGTTACATTAAATTTTCAATTCTCGATGCACTTAAGGAGGCGTCATATATTTCGAAAACGTCTTTATTATTAAATATAATTGTTACCATCAGCAAGTATTTCTGACTCCATGAATCATTACAGAATGATGGATAACAATAAACTTTAATAAAATCCAACAACAAAAACAACTTGAAAAGAAATAAGATGGTCAGAGCTAGATGACACAATTCGATGCGATGTGTTCCTGGATCATTACCCACAGATGAGAGAATCTAAGTAAAATAACATTAGACGCATTCTGGCTGGGTTCAGTTAAAACTGCATGATGACTTTAGTAGGAGCAGGAAAACTGGAACTGCATAACGAAACACTTCAGCAGCCGCAGGAAGCTGAGTCATCGAACTGGGACATCGATAGCATCTGAAGACTGGCGCTGACAGTGGAAGAACTAACTCGAAATGAACTACTCGTTGTCTAGCCATTATGGCTGGGTTCGATGGAGCTTAAATACACGATTACAAGACAACACTTTAATTCTTATCGAAAGAGACGCCCTTTCACGGCCGCCACCACTTTCATCATTACACCACTTTATTTTTAAAAAAATTATACATATAAAATTTAACTGTTTATATATAAATTAAAATTTTATAAATTAATGTGATGTAATAATACATTTATTTTTTTACGCATCATGTTTTACCGATTTTAAATTGTAGATCATTACTTTGAAAATAACATTTGAAGTGCGAAATAATTTAAAATGCTACTACCGACATTTAAACACAAGCAGAGAACTTCTCTATCTAAGGGAAACGACCCATTTTCTATTCAGAACACAAAATGTCGAATTTCTTCCGATATATTCATGGCATATTAACCAATATTTATTTAAAGAGGTATTTTTTTATGAGAAATTTATTTATGACATTAAAAATGGGTGCTGCTATTGAAAATTTAGTAACCATCGCCGAGGCTGTTAACAAAACAAACAGCCGCTGATGTTAAAAAAATGAAGGGAGACTGTCTTTTTAAAGAGCCGCTGATGTTAAAGGCGTGGGACTACTTTACTCGCCTGACTCTTTTGTTCCTCGTAAGTTTTTAAGTTTTGTTTCTGTAAATTCTGTTGTTACCATTTATCTCTAAAATAAGAGATTAGTTATGTTTTTAACATATGTCGTTACCGAGATATACAGAATCTCCTATACCAAGTTTTGAGGTGCTTTGGGGTGTGAATCAAATTTCTTCCTGAGACCCCAATGGGAGGAACGTAGTCCTAAGTTAGAATCATCTTTACTCCCTTTCGGGGGGGAGGGGGGTTAACTACAAAAAGTACTCTGAACAATTTTATCTCACCCTCACAAAACCGGATACGATTCTTTTAGAAAAAACATTCTCCGTGCTGGACATTAATAGGGAATAAAGAATCACTAAGTCAAATCTTTAACAAATCTCATACCTTTCATGTTTTATCGTAACTTTAAAATACTTCTTCCAACATAAATCTCTTCCGCATTCAAGTATTAACCCTTAAATGTCCGATTTTCTAAAAATTTATCTAAAAATGTTTTTTAAAACTTATTTCTTGAATAAAACATGTGAAACATACTTTAAAAAAAACTATTTTGTTTTAAGTATGGTTTATGGCTAAAAAACAGTTTGTAACCAACTGACAACACTGGGCTTTAAATTCAGAAAAAAATTCCTTTGATAAAATTCTATGATATTAAACACAGATTATTTTTAATAACTAATAATACGGATAAGGAATTTCCTTCAACATTGTAGAATAAAACATGGTTTCTTTCAGTCTCTTGAATAATATCCAAGTAAACCCAAATCATTTTTGGAAGTGAATTACGTTTATGAGCAGGTTCTAAATGGTGCATTGGATCCCACTTAAGTGCAATATTTTTTACAAATACATTCTATCAATATTTCCTTATACATAAGGTTGCCACACGTCCCGTATATACGGGACTGTCACCGTGTTTCACTACTTAGCCCTATATAACTCTTTTTTTATTATTTTATAACCCATGATAGCCAGCCTGCCCGTTAGGGTGTCAGACACTACAAGGACCGCTGGGGAAGGAGAACACATATTGAGTAAAAACTTGTACAAACATCCCCAGATTGGGCATAAATGTAGGATTGGGGGGTTAAAGACTCAGCGGCATACTAGGGATATGAATTTAGAGAAAGAATGCTCGATGATTAAATACAGGTGAAAGTTTAAGGTAAAAGTTTGATGCCATTTAATAATAGTTATTACCAGACTTAAACCCAGAATGAGAACAAAAGGGAAAAAAGGCCATGGGCCGAGCCCTAAGGCAGAAACACCTACCGCACGAGCGAACTTACCACCTTCTCTGTCGAAACTTGAATCCCTCTGAATGGACCCGTGGAAGTTGCTTCGCGTTCTTGAGAGAAAAACTTACGGCATACACTCATTGATTCGTGCTGCCATCTACCGTTACGGTTGCGTACTAAATAGGCTTAATTACTTTCCTACATAAATAAGGGTACATGATAAACAAAACAAAAAAACTTACAACCAAAAAGAATCTATATTTATAAAAGTCGATGTTTGAGTGTGTGTACGCGATATCCAGACAAATTTATCGCACTTGCAGCCATGAAATTTGGCACACAGGTAGTCGTAATAGTGACTCAATGCATCTCCGAGACAGAATATTAAAATTTAATCTAGAACATTTTTTATTTAATATTTTGTGTTGTTTTGGCACGTTTACAGCTGTAGTATCTGTACTAATAATCGCTGAAAAACAATACATAATCGGATAGAACAAACAATTTTCGTTCTAATGAAGCTTGTTTTGAATTTCCGACATAATTTACTGAATCTTGAGACATTTTTAAACAATAGTCACTTTTCTTTTATATTTTTAACTTGCAACTCTTATTTTTTTGCATCCAACATTCTATTAACGCTATCATTTTCAATTTTTTTAGGTATACACCGGAATACTTATCCCTATTTTAAAACAAGAATGGTTAAAATACCTTTTTTCCGATTTTCTATGAATTTTTTTATTGAACAGTTCAAAACATTTTCGCTCGCATATCCGAATCGACTAAGCTGTCGTCCGGCCCAAGGTTACTCTCAGTTCCCAGAATGCATTTCAACTTCAACTATCCGATTGGCTGGCGGTATCAAGCGAAAGTCAAGTCATATTCTCGATCATTTCATTGCATCGGCTAATCTTAATTACTTCATTTTACTGATCCAAGAATCATTTGATTTAGTTGTTTTATACTTTTGACAGTTACGCATATATGCTGATATATTTAGTTAAAAGAACACGTTATTCACGCTCAAGTTCCTGCGTATACTTTCACTAGAAATCGAGTGCACAATCAATAATATATATGTTTTGTAGGACTGTGCCGATTTTCGATGCATCGGATAATATTGATGTTATGCAATCATCGCCGTTCCGATGTTTATATTGTCGTTTCTTTTCGAAGCATCGGAAATTCCGATTTACCCGCGATGTGTACAATGTTTCCCGATGCATCGTAGACATCGATGTCCACATGCGCCGTGAAGAGCATTGTTCCCGATAGCACGTCGATGACCGCAAGCGCGCGGCATTTCGCCGATCATCAGTGATTACCATGGCGTATCTTTCCCCACGTTTCTTCCATCGTGATTCATCAAGCAGAGACATCGTTGCGAAGTGCGGACCGTTGTGCTGACACGATGAATCCCGATGTGACCGAGAATGAAAACGATGAAAATAATTCATCTCGAGAATTGAAGTGTTTTGTCTGTTGTAGAATCTCTCAGTCGTCGAAATGAGCATTACTTCGTGGGGCCTCATGCTTCCTTCTCAATCGTGTAAATTCTCTGATGTTGTTTTAAGTTCAAGGGTATAATTATCAATCCTGCCTTTCATCGTTTGTTTGATTGAAGAGAAGATCGTATCAATTGTTTTTAATAAACGATTTATTGTTGATAACTAGACAAATGTATAGTATTTTTTGACACTTTATTTATTAGGTAACTCAGGATTGAATTTATTATAAGCATGTAAATGCCTTAATCAATCACTCAAAAGTGTAAGAGTGCAAAATTAGGCAATAGTAAGTGTGAAACATTGATGTATCGATACATCGCGATGCTAAAACTTTAACATCGTCCAGTCCTAATGTTTTGATTTCGTTTTCAAAACATTTGGCTTTTTTTTTATTTTGTTGAAGTCATTATGGCACGGGCAACGCTGTGCGCGTACTGCTAGTATAATATAGTTACAATAAAACTTGCCCAACAAGGGCAAGGACCAAGAAGAACGACATTCACATATCAAAGAACAGGAACTCAAAAACAACATCAAACACGAAATAAAAACACAGCAAACAACCAGCGGGAGTGGTCTCCCCTAAACTTTCTCGTATACTTCACAAAAAGGTGCCATTTTCCCTCTAACTAGGGTTGCCACACGTCCTGTCTATAAGGGACTGTCACCGTATTTCACTACTCAGTCCCGTATTACTATCTGTCCCGTTTTCTTCCTGAACTCTGCGTCATTATAATTTTAAAATTACTTGCGCCCAATTTTATAATTATGCGAAAGAAGAAAATGATATAATTAAGAAAGTAAAATCAACTTTAAAGTATGACTGGGTTAAAAAGGATTAGCCTCGCATCTTTTTATATTATTCTATGTGATCATTTTATAAGATAGCTAAAACTTTTTATATTTTTTTTTTTATCAGAGTAAAATAAGCTACACGTACCCACTTTTTCCATGTTTAATTTATTTAGCACGTAAACGCCCCATATCAATGCTTGGCAATTACGGCAACCCTTTCTCTCTCCGCGTGGATAAAAAATTTGAACCTACTGTAATCCAGATTTCAATGACAATCCACTAGTTTCTTTGGCGCGCGCCGAAGTCGAAAGAAAGGTATTAGTAGTAGCGGGTGTTTCGAAGATCACAAGAATAGCGCCAACACACAATTTGGCCTTGTTAGATAAAGAAAACCTAATATGCAATTTGAACACCTTGTTTTTTAACGATTGAAATGAAAATTGGACACGGATATACCATTAGGGTGGAAGATCACATACCAAATTTCATTTATCTTAGTAGTTAAATTTAGCAGTTATCGTGTTCACACAGAAGCATGTGACTATATAGAGAGACAGTCGACGCGTTGACAGATTTGGTTCAAAATTTGATACAAACCTATATAACACCACAGCATACCCCCGAACTCGGAGCCTAAATGGCTCCATGTCGGTTGGATGAGTAGGTATGAAAATTTATTGAAAAGCAAAAAAATAAATAAAAAATATACATCATTAGATATAAAAACACTTGAAAGGGAACAATTATACATGAAAAAGAAGAATAAAATAAAAAACACAAAGATGATTACAATCTGAGTATAATATAAAATATTTACAAGAGGAGTTATCATATTTGAGTGCAGTGAAAGGGTTGAATGTTTCCTTCAGTTACATTGTTTCATAGAGTTGCAGCTCCATGATTCGAGACTGATAGTTACACAGTTTTAACCTACATTTTTTATGATAAAACTGTGTACCAAATTTTATTCATCCAGTTATTTATGTTCAGGAGTTATCGTGTTCACATGAATGTGGACAGACGGAAAGACAGACTTCCCGTGGACGGATTTTGTCAAAAATTTGATAGAAACCTACAAATTATGTGTAAAGATCACATACCAAATTTCATCCCTGTAGCTATAATAATTTTTGAGTTATCGCATTCACAGACAGACATAATTCCAAAATTGTGTTTTTTCGGACTCGGAAAGTCCTAAAACGTGGAGATCGTGAAAATATCGAGTTTAAATTTGAAGATTACAATACTTTCTCTTTGTATACGAGAAAGTAAAAAGGACTGCACACAAACATATGTACAACGCCCCTGGGGTGAGGCCAAGGGTGCTAAGCACCCAAAAAACCCAGAGAAAGGCAATGACATAGCGATAGCAATACATATATCAAAAGAAGAACCCCCCCCCCCCCCAGGATTTAACAATATCAAAAGCATTTAGAATCAACAAGAAGCGAGCATGATCAAAAAGAAGCACAAACAAAAACCACCGAGTACACCCTCCCTAATCCTCATAAACGCAAATAGACTAAGTACAAAATGAGGATTAATAAGTGTATAAAACAACAAATTTAAACACAAAATTAAATATCTCCATTAGTTTAAAAGCGTGGAACCAGATCACATAAGAAACCGCACAAAGAATACTGAATATATTGAGGCTATATAAGCATTAAAAGACTAAGCACAACACCGCAAAATGCCAATCATCATAAAAATACACATCTAAAGATAACAATATAAACACAGAAGGTTCAGATATTAAAAGTCAAGTATACCAATCGAAAGGATTTGTACAAACAGTAATTAGCATTACAAGGACAGACAGCATTTAAAGCTACAGTCTCAAAAATTCCTAGAATAAAATAAATATTAAGCCTAGGTAATCACTCTTACAAAGAAATGCAAGTACATACACAGTAAAAAAATTATTCAATATACACTAAATCAATAGAAATTGCACAGACACCAAAATACAGAGTACATCAAAAATACCAATCATCATAAAAATACAAATAAAAAAAGAACGATATAGATACCAATACATTCAAACAAACAGCGCCTAGCACTAAATAAACATACAGCATTTAAAACAACATAAATGTAGACTTCAATCAAAAATCAACACCATACCACAAGGAGAAATATTTAAGACAACGTCAAACCAGAAGGAGTGGTCTCCCCTAAACTTTCTCGAAAAATGTGCTGTTCCCCTCCCCCCGCGTGGATAAAAAAATTCAAACCTATTGTAACCCAAAATCCAATGACCAACAGAAAATATTTAGGTAAAAAATCAAATTCGAAGAGATGCGTTCCGATTAAATGAATACCGATTTCTACTCTTTCTTGGCTCAAGGACAATCCTTCCGCATGCACAGATTGCTACCAAGTATGCATGCGCATGCAGAATCGGATGAAAAAAGCGCCAAGCAGGACTCAATAAATATCATGCACAGAAGATTGCGTTCAATACGCATGCGCGTGGAGATGCGATTATACAGACCGACAGACAGTCAACCTTTTGACGGATTTGGACCAAAATTTTATACGGACTTACATTCATGACGATAAAACTGTGTATGAAATTTTATCCATCTAGCTTTTCAAGTTTTTGAGTTATAGCGTTCACAGGACCACGGTTATACATACAGACAGACTTCCCGTTGATGGATTTTGTCCAAAATTTGATAGAAACCTACAAATTATGTTTAAAGACCACATACCAAATCTCATACCTTTATCTCTAATAGTTTTCGAGTTATCGTGTTCACAGACAGACATACATAATTCCAAAATTGTGTTTTTCGGACTCGGGGAGGTCTAAAACGTGGAGATTCCTCAAAATCTTGAGTTCGAATTTTTTGACGATTACAATACTTTCTCTTTGTATACGAGAAAGTATAAAGGTGCCAAAGGGGGGGGGGGATCCCCATAAAACTATTTGTCCTGTTTTATTTTCCTCTTATATAAAATATTTATAAAAATAAACAGAAATATCAGAAAATAAAGGTAGAGTAGTTCGAAGTCTAACCGTTGCCAAGTAGCGGAGTATATATAAATTTGCTTTATTTCAAAATCGTCTGCATGTAATCAATTATTTATTAAATTTTGAGAAATTAATCCAAATTGAAGGAAAAATTTCACAGATATAAAATTGGTATAATTGAAAAGGTAAAATTTTGAACTTTCAAATGGTATAAAAATATTTGGTGAATATGGAGTTTACGGTACTCACTTACTTCTTTCCTCTTATGATTGTCAACTCTTTGCCGCCAAGTATGGAGATGAGAGAACATTTGTTTTGGTTGCGCAATAATATTTTTAGCGAGTGACATGCGCACATGCATGGAAATTAATCGTTTCATCCATGTTTATAATCATCATATATATAATCAATGTCTATCATTGGAGAAACTTTCAAGACCTTTTTATGAATTTTTGGATCATTGAATTTTGGAGTCCCATTAGTTTTACCGGTTCACTATCAACTAATTAGTTTTCTGGAACTTTTTAGTAGAATTTATCAATGTTGATTAGTTTGTTACTTTCAGTTTTTATTGCAAAGGCTCCTTCAGGAAGCCCATTTCAGATGCATTAAGAAACTCTAAAAAAGTTCCTTTAATTTCACGACGATTTTTTTTTTCGTTAATTTCAAGTTTAAATGAGTTTGTTTCTGTGTAGATGTATTATCTATGCCTATTTCTGCCTGATTTTTGCCTCTCATTGTCAGCTTTATATGGAACTACTTTGAATCAGGTTGCGCCGAATCGAAGCTCCACTGTTTCATTAGAATTTTTTTTTTATAGAAGAATATTTTCTCTCCTTTGATTAATCAGCAGTAAAGATAGTTTTAAAAAACACGTATAAAATATCTGTATTTTTTAAAGCAAGAATCAAGATTTATTTTTGGTCTTGCTTTGGAACTTGCACACCACACCAACATGGAATGGAATTTCTTTGTTTAAGAAACTTATGCTTGTTAAGAATAATATCTTAGTAAAACACTTTACAAACTTTTCACATTCTAAATTTCAATAAAAAAATAACGAGACTTGTATATTGATAAAAAAAAAAAAATGTACATATTGTTGACTCCCAATTCAGAACCGATAAAAATTCTGTCAAGTCTCTATTTGTAGACGATCCTTTAACAAGGCTATATATAGTGCTGTTGTTTAATGCTTTTAAAAACTTCAGAAATGAACAGAACTTGAAATTAACGATACAATTACACTGGGAACTTCTATAAAAAATTGTCTTTTATTTTTTATAAAAATGTCTAGTCAGAATAGAAAAATAATGCAAGACTGCTTTTTCTGATGCAAAGAAATTTTTAAATTTTTCTCCTCTTTTTTCCAAGTATTTTATTACTCCCAACTGCTGAAAAGAAAGACAAAAAATATTAATTGTACTCCAAAATTGTAATCTGAAATCAACACATGCATAATTGAAACAAGAATAATTTAATTACAAAATCCAAATTTGTTTTATTATTTAATACAGCATTTTTTAGTCATACTATAATTTCTGAATCTTTTCAACTTCTTTGGACACATTGACGACACATTTATCTTGAAATTTCTATAAGTTGAAAAAAAAAATTACTTGTATTACTTTTTATAAAAAAATTTTGAAAAAAATGATAAGATGCAACATTCGAATAGTATACGACAGAAAATAACCGACACTAATTGTCATTAAAAATAATGTTTTCTTTTCGAAAAAAAATGGATAAAAATAAAAAAAAAAGTTATATAATCGAAAATTTGCTATTATTAAAATTATTTAAATGAATTCTTTAGCAGTAAATTAATGTGATCAAAATATTAAGTTTTAAATTACATTAATATTTAATGTACTTGGAATTGCGAAATACACGAAGAATTAAAATAAAAAGTAAATGATAAAATATTGTTATTCAGAGTAATGTATATTTCTTAATTTTTTATTCAAACTTTATTTTAAGTAATAACTTAACTAATTGGGGCTATTTACTACAGCGGAAGCAAAGAGCCGTTTAACACCCAAGGAAAAAAAACTAGGTACTATTTACTACAGCGGATAACTGCTTAACACCTAACAGATCCATTAACCCAGGATATCTGAAGAGAAGAAAAGACCAGGTATCCTACGCCCGTGATCTATCTGTTTACTTCTTGGCCATCCATATGTTCCGAACATTCCCCCAATTTTCTTTAGATTTGCAAAAACCTGTTCTTTTAATTTATGATGGGCATGGATTTACTTATGGAACAGTAAAAAAGGTCATATGTAATTGCACTATAATTTTTGTATAAATGCACTCTAAAAGATTTGATATGAGCTGTACTTATAACTCTATAACTTCCTGTTTCATTTATAAATAAAGTGGTCATATAGAATTAAAGAGAAAAAAGAAAACAACTTCAAAAACAATAATGAAGGTTTGACTGAAGAAATTAGTAATAAACAACTACAAAAAGAAAGTGATGCACGAAAACTGTTAAAAATGTACACAGAAAAACTTGATAAAAAGCAGAAAATGTCTTTTTCAGTCAAGTGAATCGATAATTGCAGATAATCAATTATCACAGTATTTCTGAGAGATAGTGGCAAAATATGAAGGGGGTATCAATCAAAGAGCTTATTGGACAGGGTTTTGATAAAATAGGACATTTTGTCAATAGAATATCTAAAACTTCAGACTATTACACCTTTCCTGGAAAATCATAACATTGTTGGAATTGAAGAGTCAGAAATCCTTAAAATTCTTGATGAGCTAACTTTTGATCATAGGTTATGAAAAATGTATAATTTGATCAAATAAACTGATTTTCTTTCAAAGTTGAAACTATATCGAGTTTGTTAAAATATTTAAAAAAAACATTGCTTCCTTATAATACGTTTTTATGCTTACTTTTTAATTATGACCATTTTACCACATATTTTACTCACTTTACCCCACCCCATGGGGTAAAGTGGTCATAAAAACATGACAAATAGAAGGTGCCATGAAACTGTTAAAATCAATTATTTTTTCCCCAAATTTTAATGCAGTGTAATGTAAAATAACAACCCCAAAATTTTAAGTATTTTAACAAATTCTTATATTTATAATCCACCTAAGTTAAAAAATGCTGACTTTATTACCACTTTACCCCACCTGAGCCAATTGACTCTGAAACTACTTTGGTTTTCAGATTCAGTTTATGTCACAACACAGGAAAAAGAGGAGGCTATTTACGTCATTCTTAAGTAACGTCATTCAACTAACCGGAATATTTCCCGCTCGATCAAGACAAAAATCTCAACGGGTAGCGTTAACCGGAGGACACATTTCCGGCCCCCCCCCCCCTCTAACCTGTTCCGGAACGAGTATGGTTCCTGTTAGCGCCTTTAGATGGCGATAGAGGGTATCGCCGTCTAGAGGCGCTAACAGGAACTATGCTTGTTCAGCTATTCGGCCAATGTAGGTTTTACTAGATTTGGCAAGTACGCGCTTTCTTGGCGAATCTCTATTCCTTTCCATTCCAAACTTTTTAAAAATCCTAGCATGTAACGCCAGGAATTTCAGTGAAGACTTCTTTCATCTGCGAATTCAATTTTTATACTCTTTCAGAAATTAAGCTGATTTATTTCATTAATCATTTTTTATTTAAATGAAAAAGTTTTCAGCAGTTAAACGCTATAAAAATATTTTTGGTGTAAAATTTAAATAAATATTTTTTTAATCGTATTTCTCGTTTAAGATACAGTTTGTCGCAAAAAGTATAGATTATTTCTGACGAATTTAATGAAAGGAAATACGTGTATAGTTTGTTGATGCTGTGGAATAACTCGATCAAATGCTGATTTTTGCTCTACATAACTCTACTATTTGCAAATACGAATATGTGTGTTGTGAGCTTGTAGGCGCTCTACAGCGCTGCATTAGCAAACTTCCCTAAAAGCGATATTTAAGAAAAACAAAAGCAAAAAAACTTCAATTAGTTATAAATGAAACGAAATTTTGGCATTTTTCTGCGATAACTTCGGAAAATGCTATCGTACAAAAATGATTTTTACATCATTTTAAAATGATATATATCCACCATCCACTAGCAAATATACTCTCCATTTAAATTTGACATTGATATTTTTCCACACCACTCCTAGAATTGTGTTTTATATTATTTATTCATCTCCTCACTATATATATATATATATATATTCGCCCTATTAGAACTCTCGGCATTTTTTTTCATTGCTTTTTTTACATTTTGTTCATCTGTTGAATATTTATTTTGATTGTGCAATTTTTTATTTCATCAAACTTTTAAAAATATTTTTAAATATTGTTTTCCAACAATATTTTCAGATAAATATAAAGAAAATCATGCCAGTTTTATTGTTTAATTAAAAGTCGCATCCTTTTCCTTTCTTAAGAATACAATGTAAAAATTATCCTCCATTTTTTTAGATTTTTTATATTTAGATCTGAATTATATCTTCTTAATGATTTCAATTTTATTTCTTTTATGTTCTACCAATTTTAAAAAATTTCTAAAAATTAGTTCGGCTGGCATACTTTCTATAAACTGCGAGATGTAAGACCGTTGGGCTAGAGCTACCAAATTCGGAGGGCGTTACTCATTAGGTGCTCACTGAGCGATGGCTTTACAATATTTTAATCAAATTTTTAATGAACTAAAATTAAGAGAAATAATAATTTTTCCGTCAATATCCTCGGATCATAATATCGCACAAAAAAACATTTTCACACCCTTTAAAATTCAAAATACGTTTTTCGGTAATACGAATTTTATTGTCATGCGACTTTTTTTTAAAATTTTAATAAATTTTTGAAACTTAATTTTAAACAATGATCTTACGAGCTGTAACAAATTCATAAATGCGTATATTGGTTTTCAAAATTTATTGCAAAATTACATTATGTGGTTTTTTATATTTTTTTGCATCCAAAAAAATTACAATAAATTTTTCGGCATGCACCTTCGGCATAAAAATCTTGAAAATTGTTTTCACATTACAATAGTATTCAACAAAACGAAAAAAAAAAAAAAACGTTATTTATTTTTAAAATCGCATATAAAAGCGTTAAAATTCTTACCCTACATTAAAAATCTAAAAAATTTCAAAAAATTTTTTAGGAGTTTAAATTCAGATAGAATTAAAATGTTTACTTTTTAGAGCTATACTTTTCATGAAATTCTTATTGGACATTTGCAAAACTATATTCTTAAACACATGAAAAATTTGCAATCTTAAATATTTACGGAAAATATTTCACACTTTTTTTAATCTATTAAAACACTTTTGTGAGTAACTTCACAAAAATTTAAATTTTTATTGTAATTTAAAATGTTCAGTTATATTGATTAGAGTCAAAATTATGTTTGATGTGATGCCATTTTATTTAAGTCGAAGAAATTTCCCGATTCCACTGCAACTTATTTTTGAAATTTAGAAACGAATATTAAAAAATTTAATAAAATCATCTGCAACATTGTCCATTTATTAAAATTCAGAAGAAGGAAGTAATTTTTTTAAACATTATTGATATGGCATATTTCTTTTCACAGTTGATGTTTAGATTATAAATGACTGTTCCGCATCCTTTTGCTTATTCTATTTCTTTTATTATTATGTATTTTTGTGTTCTGCATGCTTTATTCTATTACTTTTATATTCTATTATTTTACTTTGTTTTAACTCGAAATTAGTGCATATTGTGTATTTTTGTTTCTCTGCATGTTTAATTTTAGCGCCTCCGCAAGGCGGCGCTACTAGTTTGTTTACTTGTCACTTGTCAACATATGATTCTGCTCGCATCACCCGCACTGACCGGACGCATTCTTTTTGCTCCGCTGTCATTACCCGCTCAGACGGGACGCATATCTTTTCTTCACTTGAGCATTGTCTCCGCCTTGGAGACACATTTTGCTCTTTACTGCAACAAGCAGTCTATTGCCCGCTCAGACGGGCCGCATATATATTATTTTACTTTCCGCATTGTCTCCGCCTTGGAGACACATTTGCTCTTTACTGCAACAAGCAGACTAACTAAATTCTTTCTTCCTAATGAATTGCAACCGCAGCCTACAAATTGTGGTAGGTGTTTATAAGAAACAGTATATATCTTGTATAATTGTGAATATAGAACTTTATGATATTCAATCAGTATTCCATCATTCTTAAATTCGAACAACACCAAAGTTTTAAGCAATCTTCAGAACAATTACGTATTCCAGCACTAGCTTCCAGGATAAGTAGAAATTCGTGATCTTCAGCAGAATCAACGCACCACTACTGCACATATAATGTCATTTTCATGGCACATCAGAGTTTCTAATTATGGATTTAGTAATTTTGAATAAAACAATGAGACGAAATTTATTCAACATTTTACTTTCCTAACATAAAGATATGCTTGATTCAAGAAAGATTTTACACTAGACCTACATAAATTCAATGCTTTTGACAATTTTCAATGTTATGTTATCTTTTCCCATTGTTTTGTTGAAGCTATGATTTCTAAATGAATTTAAATAATAAGAAGTGTATGGACATAAAATGGCTAATTTATTTTGTAATTTAATTCTTCCTTGAAACCCGCAATACATTCCCTGCATATTAGTTAGCATTACTATAAAATTGTACTCTGTAGTTGATATTTTAGTTTGTTGCTGTGGTTTCATCTCGTTTCAAACATTTTTATTCATATTTTAGAAGATCTATTAACAGGTTTTAAGACGGTTATCTCTGAAAGGCAATTCAATATCTTAAATACTTCTATATTTCATGCAGCCTTATTCAAATATTTTATTGATGTCTGAGCATTAGCGACTAATTAAAGTGGAATTTCCCTTTAAAAGGCATAAAAAGACCGCTCGTCTTTTCGATTATAAATGCATCGATGAGCAGACTGAAGAACCAAAATTATTTTTTAAAGTTGAATTTTACATTCAACTGTGGGTACTGCTTTGAATTCTATTTAAGAAACATTTAACTCCTTAAAAGAAAGTAACACGTTAATTAAAGTCCAAATAAATGCAAGGATATGTCCGAAAACGATTTAAAAATCCGCAAAAGATTTTTTAAAACTTTCTAATGGCGATTCAATATCTAGGGTTGATAATGGTGAGGACTTGTATTATGAATTAATGATGTTCAAAATCATTAATGATGATATTACTGAACGTTTAAAAAATTTGGAATTTATTATGGCAATTAAAATTGAAATTCATAAATTCCTAACTTTTCAGCAGCATTAAGAATGTACTTAATCCTGCCAGTCACAGATTCAACAGACGAAAGAAACTTCTATAAACTAAATATAATTAAACCTTACTTTAGATCATCGATATGCTTAGAGAGATTCAGTAATCGAGGTTTAATAGAGAAAGATGTGTCATAATAAATTTAATGGCATTATTGATGAACTTGAAAGTTAGAAAGCAAGAAGAGAGCAATTTTAATTTAATATTTTATTAAGCGGAATAAGTATAATACATGTAATTTAATAATGAGCGGTTGCTTTTCATATTTTTTGTTATAAATACATTTTCATATTTTATTTTCCTATAAACAGCTTGTACACGCGTGATGTGTAGAAATAGACTCTACCTGAATTCTGCATTTGATAGAATATGAGGCGACGTCTTTTTCAAGAAAATTAAGTCTATAATCGACATTCGCTTTACCTTCGGAATTTTACTGATAAGTTGATGAAACTTGTTAGTATAATTTTCTTCTATCTACGAATATTTTTTTTTACATAAAGAAATTGCGGTAATGTTCAATTATAAATACATCGGTTTACAAAATGATTGAAGGTATTATGAGGTGGGAGGTAACGTTAGCGACTTCGCCTTTAGAAACGGGACTGATCCCCTGGAAAGTTATAATTCTTTTGAGAATTGACGGTTTACGTCAACTTGCACAGCTAGAAACAGCCCTTGAAAGCTAAAAGGAATGATATGATTTTACAACATAAGTACAGGCACTAGAGGAGGAAAGGGGTGCACTCTTGTTACAGATAACAATCTGACCGATCGCCTTCAGAGAAACCACAGGAATCTCATCTCCGAAATCGGGAGGGTGAATAGCAGCAACCCCGGGCTCAGATTACCATTCCTCTGTCTCGGCATAAGTGTAAGATCCGGATCCGAGTGTTGGAAACGGATGCCTTCGTTCACTTTGCGGATCCGGATTTGCGAAGCTTTCCCGAGTGAATTACCTTGCCACAGCACAGAGCTGTTTCTCTGTCGCTTATTAGTGATGTGTCAGATTCCTTTATTTAGTGGAGTTGGATTCACGGATTCGAGTCCGTTTGCGGATCCGGATCCACGGATTCGCTCAGACTCCGGAACATAAATGGATTTATCGCCGATAATTACTGTAATAATCTTTATTATTGAACTTTTTTTAATATAATTATGAATCATAATTAATAAAATTATAATTTTCATTAGATAATTAATTATATTAATATTAATTTTAATGAATAATTTTAATTAATAATTATAATTAGATAATTAACTATATTGATAATAATTTTAATCAATAATTTTGATTAATATTTATAATTAGATAATTAATTATATTGATGATAATTTTAATAATTAATTTTAATTACTAATTATTTTTCAATTAACATTTCTGTTAATTATTTTAAATGTCGTTAGTGAATTTAATGAAACTTGGCTAGAACCTGCAGTATTTTGAGAAGCTTTTGATTTCCATTATCTGGTTAAGATTTCCCATGAATGTCATTTAATTTATTGGAAACAGTATATTTGCTAAAGCGTTCAATAATGAAATTTCAACTCAGATTTCTTTCTAATTAAATATAAACTCACCCAATTCTAATGAGTTCCATACAAGAAAAAATCTTTTAATCATCATCAAGGAATATAAAACAATTCTTTGCAGTTATCAAAGATCCACTGCTGTTAAAATCTGTTATTAACTATATTAACAAAATGTAATTTTTTACTAAATTCCTGTCAGTTGAATTAATTGCTTTTAAATTTTGAGCAAACTATAGATGTCATTTAAATATGCAGGACAAACCCTGTGCATTCGTAGCTTGGTCGGTAAAACGTCGTGTTATGAGCCCTGCTGACATGGGTTCAAATCTCAGCAGGCATAGTCGTTGGAAAACAAAGTTTGAAAATTTTAATTTCGGATATTCACTTTACAAAATTATTAAATAATATATATTCAGCATTTTATTTCATCTTACTTTTTATTTCCAAACCTGATTTATTATTAGATAAATTTTAAATAATTCCTTAAACTTATATATAAGTATGGGGAATTAATAAGTTAGAATAGGAGTTATTTAAAATCTATCTAATAATAAATCAGGTTTGGAAATAAAGAGTAAGATAAAATAAAATGCTGAATATATATTATAAAATAACTTTATAAAGAAAATATCCGAAATTAAAATTTTCGCGACTCGAACCCCTGTGAGCAGGATTTGAAACGGAGAGTTCTACCGGCCACGCCACATAAACGTACGCTGAGGATGACATACTTAAATGAAGTGTTTAAACCAAAAGGTATATAAAAAAAATTCGACGTAATGTATTCGACGTATGTGAGTAATTCTTTAAATTACTCACATGGACAAATATTATTTCTTAATAATTTTTAAAACGCATGCCTATTTGTTGACTTATCTTAAACTTTTATACCAAAAATTCTTGACTGTTT
>BGPR01008779.1:0-17557 GCA_013235015.1 Araneus ventricosus | reverse complement strand
TATATCGCAGGCATGTGGTTTCTCTTTCGTATGCGTCAGTAAATGTTGCTTTAAAGTTCCCTGTAGAGAAAACGCTTCATTGCATATATAGCAGGCATACGTTTTCTCTTTCGCATGCGTCAGTAAATGTTTCTTTAAATTTCCCTGCAGAGAAAATTCTTTATTGCAGATAACGCAAACATACGGTTTCTCTTTCGTATGCGTCAGTAAATTCCTTTTTAAAACGCTTTGAGCAGAAAATATTTTATTGGAGATGTCACAAACAACAAATGTATCTTTAAGCTTTCTTAGCTGAGAAAACACTTTACTGCACGTTACAGACAAGCGTAAGGTGCTCCTTGTATATGTCAGTAAATGTTTTCTTAAATTACTGATAAGAATCTGCTTTCAATTAGGTATTACAAAGAACCGGTTTCTTTTTCGGAAGCGCTAGTAAATATTTGTTTAAATATCACTGCAAAGAAAAATATTTACCACCAACTCACAGACATATGCTTCTCTTTTATATGCAACAGTACATATCTATTTAAATAATGTTTCAGAGAAAATTCTTTGCTACAAAAATCACATTTGTTTCGATTCTATTTTGTATGAGTGAGGAACTGTTATTCTTTACAAAACGCTCAACCACATATGTCATAAGTGTAACGCTTATATTTTACGAGAGCCAGCAGACGATCTTCAAATTCCTAAGGTGACTACGTACTTCTATTTTATATACCACATATATTGAGGTCTTTTCTTCTATAAAAGTCAGGTGATGAAACTGGAAGCTTAGTCGATGAGTTAAACCTTCACTGTACTAGATCACTCATAGATATAGTTGTGTATAATTTCAAAAATATCTCTTTTTATAAACTTCGTGTTCATTGTTCGTCAGCAAAACATCTTTCAATTTGTTATACATAATTAATCCTATTGTTTCAGATGCCCACACTTGTTTGTTGTTTCCAAACACCTGTAAAAAAAGTTTTCCATCATTCGTTATTCCTGGATTTAAACCTTAAAGACTCACAAAAGTTCAATACTAATATATTATACATTGTAACCTGCTCATTATGCTGAAAAGGAACAGTGTCTATATGCCTCAGACGATGGAAGCAAAGTTGACGATCAAATAATTGTCGAAGTAAAAAGCTTGAATTTCAACACAATAAAAAATTATATATTATAATGGACATTTTTTAAAAATTGTTAAAGTTAGAAGAGGTGTGGAGTGTACAGTCGCGGAAAAAGAAGGATCCATCCCGCATTATTTTGCCATCGTTCATCGCTTATTAAAACAAAAGGTACAAATTGTCAGGAAATAAGTTCTAGTAAAAGGTTGCATGTTTAAAATATCCATAAGGGATCATATACAAATTTATAACTGCACTAACTTCACAATTTCCAATAGAGACACACATTTTACTTAAAACATTTCGAAACTAAATAAAAATTTATGCTGGAATACCAAGTTTCATCACCCCAGCATTTTTTGTTTCGCAATTATAAGCAAATGGAATTTTGAGTTGTTAATGCTAAAGTAAAATTTTGAATTTTTATTGATATCTTGAAAAATAATAAAGCTATTGACCTAGAACTTTTTAAATGTATTAGTATGAATTATTCTGCACATTTAACACTTTTACTTTTTATTTTAAAGTAATTTCGAGCACATGAAATATTTTATGAAAATTTATGTTAAAATTTTTTTGAATAGCAACACTTATAAACAGTTAACAGTAATTTTAGTAGATGGCAACTTGAGAAACCTATGCAAAATTTCAGCATATTCGTACCAGAAGTTTTGAAGTTAGATTAAATTTTCAATTTTCGCTGTAAAACGACCCCCTCCCCTTCAGAAAAGAAAGGTATAACAACAAATAAAAGAAGACTATTACGAACTAATAGTGTAAACAGTGAAAATAACTGTGCTGTATATAGTGTAACTATTTCTTTCTTTTCGTTTTTCTTAAATAAAATTCTCGTGTCTTGCCCATCAAACCGTTCAGTGACCGGTCTGGTCACGGGTACGGGGGTAAGAGACGGCCTTCTGTTCTGTAAAACGATGCACTTATGGAGGCGTCATATATTTCGAAAACGTTTTCATTAGTAAATATAATTGTTACAATCAGCGTGAATTTCTGACTCCATGAATCATTAGACGATGATGGATAACAAACTTTAATAAAATCCAACAATAAAAACAACTTCAAAAGAAATAAGATGATCAGAGTTAGATTGATACAATTCGATGCGATGTTGTCCTGGATCATTACCCACAAATGAGAGAATCTAAGTAAAATACATTAGACGCATTCTGGCTGGGTTCAGTTAAAACTGCATGACTTTAATAGCAGCAGGGAAACTGGAACTGCATAACGAAACACTTCAGCAGCCGCAGGAAGCTGAGTCATCGAAATGGAACATCGATAGCATCTGAAGACTGGCGCTGCCAGTTGAAGAACTAACTGGAAATGAACTACTCGTTGTCTAGCCATTATTCCTGGGTTCGATGGAGCTTAAATACACGATTGCAAGACATCACTTTAATTCTAATAGAAAGAGACGCCCTCTCACGGCCACCACATAATCATTACACCACTTGATTTTTTAAAATTTAAATGTAAAAAAATTTAACTGTTTATATAAATAAATTAAAATTTTATAAATTGTGATGTAATATTACAGTATTTATTTTTTATCGCATTAAGTTAACCGATTGTAAAATGCACATCATTACTTTGAAAATAATATTTAAAGTGCGAAATAATTTAAAATGCTACTACTGACAGTTTAAACGCAAGCAGAGAACTTTTCTATCTAAATGTGGAGACGACCCCTTTTCTATTTAAACACAAAATGTCGAATATTTTCCGATATATTCATGGCATATTAACCAAAATTTTTTTCTCGAGGTATTTCTTCATGAGAAATTTATTAATGACATTAAAAATGGGTTTTGCTATTGAAAATTTAGTAACCAACGCCCCTTCGCCGAGGCTGTCTTTTCAAACTGCCGTTGATGTTAAAAAATGACGGGAGGCTGTCTTTTCAAACAGCCGCTGATGTTAAAAAATGACGGGAGGCTGTCTTTTTAAACAGCCGCTGATGCTAAAGGCGTAGGACTACTTTACTCGCGTGACTCTTGAGTTCCTCGAAAGTTCTTAAGTTTAAGTTTTGTTTCTGTAACTTCTGTTACCCTTTATCTCTAAAATAAGAGATTAGTTATGTTTTTAACATATGTCGTTACCGAAATATACAGGATCTCCCATACCAAGTTTTGGGGGGCGAATCATATTCCTTCCCGAGACCCCAATGGAAGGAACGTAGTCCCAAGTTAAAATCAACTTTACTCCCTTTCGGCCAACTACAAACAGTACTCTGAACAATTTTATCTCACCCTCATAAAACCGGATGCAATTCTTTTGGAAAAAATATTCTCCGTGCTGGACTTTTAATCGGGAATAAAGAATCTATGTCAAATCTTTTACATCTCTCAAACCTTTCATGTTTTATCGTAACTTTAAAATACTTCTTCCAACATAAATCTCTTCCGCATTCAAGTATTAACCCTTAAATGTCGGATTTTCTAAAAATTTATTTAAAATTTTTTTTAAAAACTTATTTCTTAAATAAACATGTGAAACATACTTAAAAAAAAACTATTTTGTTTTAAGTATGGTTTAAGGCTAAAAAACAGTTTGTAACCAACTGACAACACTGGGCTTTAAATTCAGAAAAAAAATTCCTTGATAAAATTCTATAATATTAAACACAGATTAATTTTAATAACTAATAATACAGATAAGGAATTTCCTTCAACATTGTAAAATAAAACATGGTTTCTTTCAGTCTCTTGAATAATATATATCCAAGTATACCCAAATCACTTTTGGAAATGAATTATGTTTATGAGGATGGATCCCACTTAAGTGCAATATTTTTTACAAATATATACTATCAATATTTGCTTATACATAGGGTTGCCATACGTCCCATATATACGGTACTGCCACCGTCTTTCACTACTCAGCCCTGTATCACTTTTTTTTATTTTATAACCCACGGTAGCCAGCCTACCAGTTAGGTTGTCAGACACTACAAGGACCGACAGGGAAAGAGAACACATATTGAGTTATTAAGAAAAGAAAAAAAAACCGGTACAAACAACCCCAGATTGGTACTTAGAACCAAAAAGAAACTATACTTATAAAAGTCGATGCTTGCATGTGTGTGTGCGATGTCCAGAAGAATCTGTTGCACTTGCAGCCATGGAATTTGAAACACAGGTAGTCGTAATAGTGACTCAATGCTCTTCAAAGCTGGAATTTTCAAATTTAATCTAGAAATTTTTTTATTTAATACTAGCTGTTACCCGCGACTTCGTGCGCGAAGAATTTGAATTGCTACTTTTTTTAAATTCACGAATGTATATGTTTCGTTATATATAGAAAGGGGAAATCAAAAGTTCTGACGGTTGATAATACATAATTGGACGACTAATTTAATTCTCCGTTACTGTAAATTACATCATTGTACTCGATGGTATCATCTGCTCTTTGGAATATATCATCTACCATGCTATATGTCATCTGCTTCTACTGTTTAAAATAATACATAAGACAAAATATACCTTCCTATTCTCAAAAACTCTGACAACCATATCATATACGTGAATGGACGATCATGGTTTGTTTATTTTGGATTCATATACCGTTTTCCGGTAACCTTCCGATTTAAGCAATCGCCAAATCTATTTGGCAACTGTATCAAGCGCCAAGCTCGAATTAGTTCTTTCTTTAGTAAACAAAACATTGAATTCCGTGTTCTTTGGGTTTGCGTAATCCTTTCTATTTAAATCGGTTAAAAACAGCTCTTAAAGCATTAAAATTCGAAACGGAACTATTGTAATTAGCTAAATCGTTTGGTTACAAATTTAACCGCCAAGAAAATCTTGGATGTCGATGAAAAGAGTCATAAAGAATAATTTTGGCAACCTTTCCACTAAATTAGGCTCTTATTTTAAGTAAACATTGAACGATATTTTCATTTAGTTACACTTAACTTTAGTTTTTAAATTTTAATCTAAAAACTCTTGGAACTATATTATATCTACCATTAGATTTCTGTCCCGGCGTTTATTTTTCAGTTATTATTCCAGAGATTATTTCTTTTCTCAGCAAGATCACGTGATGCATGACTTTAAAAATAAGTTATTCCACATGCTTGCGCTTTTCTGAAGGATCACGTGACATTTCATTTTGTTTACGCATTCCTTAAGGATCACGTGAGAGTTGATTGAAAAATAAAGTAATAATCTTCATCGCAAATCGCTTGTTAATTATTTAATTGTTATCTGTAATCAAAAATAATGAATTTAACATGATGTCACCTACCCAATGTCCGTTCCTGGGTTTCAAGCTACAACTCTGCCAATTTTCATCCAAATCGGTTTGGTAGTTTTGCCGTGAATGCGTAACAAACAGACAGACACACTTTCGCATTTATTATATTATATGGATATTTATAAAAATAAGCAAAATTTTCAGAAATAAAGGTGAATTAGTTCAAAGTCTAACCGTTGCCTAGCAACGGAGTAGCTATAAATCTTCGTTATTTCAAAATCGTCTGCACGCATTTTAAAATTTTGGAACTTTTAAAAATTAATAACAATCAAAGGGAAAATGTCACAGAAATAAAATTGATATCATTGAAAAGGTAAAAATTTGAACTTTAAGATGGTATAAAAATATTTTTTGTCGGACAGTTTGCTCCGAAGTTACGGCGGAAAAACGGTTTCGGTTATTTTCTAATTAACTGACTGTTTAATTAACTTTTGGACGTAGAAAAGTTCGTAAGTGTCTTCCCCTTGTCTTAAATAATAAGTGTACAAAATTTGGTTGAAAACCGCCCATTGGTTTAGGAGGAGATGTGGAACATAGCCACATACATACCCACCCACATACCCACAATGACTTTTATTTATACAGTGGTACCTCCCTTAACGGACACTCCCGAATAGCGGACACCTCTAATTAACGGATATTTTTACGAGTCCCAGTCCTTTTATATAGGACAATCTATGTTATTCCCTCTGGATAGCGGACACTCCGAATAGCGGACAGGTATTTTTGAAAAACTTTCAATTATTTTGGCAAACATTTCAAAATTATTCTAACAAGCAAACTAAAAATATATGTTTATGCGTCTTTACAACGAACTTTTCCCGACTCCTGCTTTCCGTGCTTCACACAATGGAATTCGACCCTAAAATGTTCACAATGGCATTCTTCTGCCCCCTCACCCTTTTTTTTCCTGTTCTTCCAAAACTCTCCGTGTTTCTTGGAATTCAGAGGCGCGAAATCTGTTTTGGGGGGCTTGGTCGTTTGTCACTGGCGAGGCTAAAACTTTACTTGTCTATTCAGTTTAGTGTGACAGTGCAAACTGATTAACATCGTGTTAAAATGCCGTCGAATAAGAAGAGATTGAATTTGAAAGAAAAAATTGAGGTTTTGGAAGTTGCTGAAAGGGAAAAGTTGAGCTTTCGTAGCCTTGCCGAACGTTTCCACGTTGGTAAAACACAGATTAGTGAACTTTTGAAGGATAAAGAAAGAATAAAAGAAGGAAACCTGAATCGAACGAAAATTTGAAAAATTTGTAAGACAGAAACAAGCGAAATTGACGAAGTGTTGATGAAATGGTTCTGTTCTGCTAGTGCAAAGAACATTCCTGTAAGTGGTGTTTTGCTCCAAGAAAAAGCCAGAGAAGTGGGTGGAAGTTTGGGATTAGAAACTTTTAAGACCTCGAATGGATGGCTGGAAAAATTAATTTTCAATCAAATGTCAAACAGAAGTGCAAAAACTTCTTTTATAAAAAGTATGTCCTCCCCAATAGCGGACACCTCCTAATAACGGACAAAACTTTTGGTCCCGTGACTGTCCGCTTTTCGGAGGTACCACTGTATTAAGATTTTGTGTCGTTTTGGCAATTTTTCGGCTGTAGTATCTTTCCTAATGATCTTTGAAAACAATACACCATCGGATAGAACAAACAATTTTCGATCTAATAAAGCTTGTTTTGAATTTCCAACATAATTTACTGAATTTTGAGACATTTTTAAATAATAGTCACTTTTCCTTTATATTTTTAACTTTCAATTCTTATTTTCTTGCATCCGACGTTCAAATAACACTATCATTTTCAATTTTTTTAGGTATACACCGGAATACTTATTCCTGTTTTAAAACAAGAATGGTTAGAATACCTTTTTTTCCGATTTTCTATGAATTTTTTTATTGAACAGTTCAAAACATTTTCTCTCGCATATCCGAATCAACTAAGCTTTCGTCCCGCCCAAGATTACTCTCAGTTCCCAGAATACATTTGAACTATCCGATTGGCTGGTGGTATCAAACGAACAACAAGTCATACTCTCGATCATTTTATTGCATCGGTTAATCTTAATGATTTCATTTTACTGATTCAAAAATTATTTGATTTAGTCGTTTTATACTTTTGATAGTCGGGCATATATGCCGATATCTTTAGTTAAAAGAACAAATTATTTATCTCTCAAGTTCCTGCGTGTACTTTCACTAAAAATCGAGGGCAAAATCAATAATATATACGTTTTGATTTCGTTTTCAAAACATTTGGCTTTTTTTTATTTTGTTGAAGTCATTATGGCACGGGCAACGATGTGCGCGTACTGCTAGTATAATTTAGTTACAATAAAACTTGCCCAACAAGGGCAAGGACCTGGAAGAACGACATTTACATATAAAAGAACAGGAACTCAAAAACAACATCAAACGCAAAATAAAAACACATCAAACAACTAGCGGGAGTGGTCTCCCCTAAACTTTCTCGTACACTTCACAAAAAGGTGTCATTTTCCCTCTAACTAGGGTTGATATACGTCCTGTATATACGGGACTGTCACCGTATTTCACTACTCAGTCCCGTATTACTATTTGTTCCGTTTTCTTCCTAAACTCCGCATCATTACAATTTTAAAATGACTTGCGCCCAATTTTATAATTATGCGAAAGAAGAAAATGATATAATTAAGAAAGTAAAATCAACTTTAAAAGTACGACTGGGTTAAAAAGGATTAGCCTCGTATCTTTTTTAATTATTCTATGTGATCATTTTATAAGATAGCTAAAACTTTTTATATTTTTTTATCAGAGTAAAATAAGCTACACGTACTCACTTTTTTCATGTTTCATTTATTTAGCACATAAACGTCCCATATCAATGCTTGGCATTTATGGCAACCCTTTCTCTCTCCGTGTGGATAAAAAATTTGAACCTACTGTAATCCAGATTTCAATGATTATCCACTAGTTCCTTTGGCATGCGCCGAAGTTGAAGGAAGGGTATTAGTAGTAGCGTGAGTTTCGAAGGTCAAGAGTAGCGCCAACACAAAATTTGGCCTTGTTAGATAAAGAAAATCTAATATGCAATTTGAACACCTTGTTTTTAAATGATTGAAATGAAAATTGGACACGGATATACCATTAGGGCTAGCAGATCACATACCAAATTTCATTTATCTTAGTAGTTAAATTTAGCAGTTATCATGTTCAGAAGCATGTGACTATACAGACAGACAGTCAACGCGTTGACAGATTTGGTTCAAAATTTGATACGAACCTACATTCTTTATGTTAAAACTGTGTTCCAAATTTTATTCATCTAGTTATTTAAGTTCAGGAATTATCGTGTTCACATGAATGTGGACAGACGGAAAGACAGACTTCCCGTGGATAGATTTTGTCGAAAATTCGATAGAAATTTTATTTGTAAACATCACATACCATATTTCATCCCTGCAGCTACAATAGTTTTTGAGTTATCGTGTTCACAGACAGACATAATTCCAAAATTGTGATTTTCGGACTCGTGGAAGTCCTAAAATGTGGAGATTCGTCAAAATATCGAGTTCAAATTTTTTGAAGATTACAATACTTTCTCTTTGTATACGAGAAAGTAAAAAGGACTGCACACAAACATATGTACAACACCCCTGGGGGTGAGGGCAAGGGTGCAAGGCACCCAAAAGTCCCAGAGAATGGCAATGACACAGCGATAGCAATACATATATCAAAAGAAGAAGGAAAAAAATCAGGATTTAACAGTGTCAAAAGCATTTAGAATCAACAAGAAGCGAGCATGATCAAAAACGAGCACAAACAAAAACCACAGAGTACACCCTCTCTAAACCTCGTAAATGCAAATAGACTAAGTACAAAATAAGGATTAATAAGTGTATAAACCCACAAATTTAAACATAAAATTAATATCTCCATTAGTACAAAAGTGTGGATCCAGGTCACATAAGAAACCGCACAAAAAATACTGAATATATTGAGGCCATATAAGCACCAAAAGACAAAGTACAACACCGCAAATGCCAATCATCATAAAAATACATATCTAAAGATAACAATATAAATAAAGAAGGTTCAGATATTAAAAGTCAAGTATACCAATCGAAAGGATTTGTACATACAGTAATTAGCACTACAAGAACACACAGCGTTTAAAACTACACAGCCTCAAAAATTCCAAGAATCAAATAAATATTAAGCCTAGTTAATCACTCCTACAAAGAAACGCAAGTATAAACCTAGAAAAAAAAATTTATTCAATATACACTAAATCAATAGAAATTGCACAGACACCAAAATACAGAATACATCGAAAATACCAATCATCATAAAAATACAAATAAAAAAAGAATGATATAGATACCAAACATTCAAACAAACAACGCCTAGCACCACATAAACATACAGCATTTAAAACAACATAAGTGTAGACCTCAATCAAAAACCAATACCATAAGTACCACATGGAGAAATATTTAAGACAACGTCAAAAAAGGTGTCAAAAAGGGGGGTATATCCATTTGTCCTGTTTTATCTTTCTCTTATATAAAATATCTATAAAAATAAACAGAAATATCAGAAAATAAAGGTAGATTAGTTCGAAGTTAACAGTTTCCAAGCAACAGAGTAAATATAAATTTGCTTTATTTCAAAATCGTCTGCATGTAATCAATTATTTATTAAATTTTAGAAATTTAATAAAAGTTGAATGAAAAATTTCACAGATATAAAATTGGTAGAATTGAAAAGGTAAAATTTTGAACTTTAAAATAGTATAAAAATATTAAATTAATGTGGAGTTTACGGTACTTACTTCGTTCCTCTTAGGATTGCAAAGTCTTTGCCGCCAAGAACAGAGATGAGAGAATATTTGTTTGGGTTCCATAATAATATTTTTAGCGAGTGACATGTGTGCATGCACGGAAATTAATATTTTCATCATGTTTTGCTCATTATGCCATATTGCGCCTCGTTTCGATTGGACTGTTTTGTTCATCTCTTCAATGTGATTGGTTGATTCATTTGACTTTGAATAAAACTTTGTTTGGAATTCTTCGGTTTGAATACCTCTGTGTTTCAGTTCTCAATGAATAAGCGAAGCTACGAGTATTCTGCTATGCTAAAAGCGAAGTCGCTGATATTTCTTTAACTTTAAAAAATTTGCCGGTACACGCTTCAAATGCCGCAGACATTGTGAGAGGAAATTCTCATTTCGGAATTTTTTTTAAAACGTAGATTAATAACATTCAATGTAAAAGCAAAGCTACTAGTTTCCTGCTATGCTGAAAGCGAAGCCGCTGATGTTTTTTTAAGTTAAAAAAATTGACACGGTACACACTTGAAATGCTGCACGCATTGCATGCTCAATCTCTCCTTTTCAGGTGACGCATGTGCAAGAGAGCAATAAAAATCACACTGCACATCCAAAACAGTATTTGCCGATGGCACATGAAATTGAACCAAGAAAAATTGGCGAGAAACAGGTGAGTACCGTAAACTCCACATTTACCAAATATTTTTTATGGGACAATTTGCTCCAAATTACTGCGAGAAAAACAGTTTTGGAATTTCTAATTCACTGACGGTTTTACTAACATTTGCAGTTTGAATGGTTGACAGGGATCTTCCTCTTGTCTAAAGTGCACAAGATTTGGCGGAAATCGGTGTAGCAGTTTAGGAGATGTGAAACATACATACATCTGGTCAAGAGCAAAGTTCAACTGCGCATACTTCGGGGGGAGGGAGAAGAGAAATGAAAAGCTCACATCGCGATGACAGCTAGATGAACGAAAACATGATTTCTGCAGATGATTCAAAGAATATAATCCACAAGGGGGGGGAGGAATCTGCATTGTGCCCGTCTCGCATTTTCTGCTACTGGACCAATACATTAAATGGATTACAATAGAAAATATTCTTTCCTCTACCAAACAATTTTTTAAACAAAAGATATAACATCTGAAACCTTTATAGGCACAGCAAATATCAAATAAATTGTAGAAATTCCGGATATTAGAAACCTCTCCAAATGGAATAAAAAACAGAAGAAAACATGTCATATATGATAGATTTTTTAGCAAAAAGTTAATAACTCGTATTTTGAATAAATTTAATCTTTCGAATAACCCTATGTATAATTACATGCAACGAAATAAACACTTTGGACCATATTTCACTCCATTGCTCAAGATATTCAACCATTGGATGTTGTTTCTGAAGAACACTGGAATTGAATCCTTCAGATTCACGGAGCTCACAAGCAAAAAATAAAAGTCGCTTTTTCTTTCGCAAAATTTTAATGTTTTGACATTTATTAGATAGAATTGTTTGTGAATGTGGGCATTAAAGCCTTTGCAGCTAAAAATCGCATAACCCATTCCACTCACTTTTCATCTGTTCTTATTTACTAACTTTTATTGGGTTAAAAATCATGTGATGCTCATTAATCACCTTTAAACAGAACTTAAAGTAGAAAAACAACACTCCCCATTGAATAAAAATGCAATCCATAAAGAGAATAAAGCGGGAAAAATGTTATAACAGAAATTTTGAAATAAAACACATAGTTCTAGAAAAAATAATTTGAAAAAAAAATCAATATTTATATACTACAGAAATCAAGTACTGTAGATGAAGGGTTTCTTCTCCCTGCTGCCAGATTTAATTTCACATCAAAACATTTTAATTGATTAACCTCAGTTTTATTCTGGAATTTAAAAAAATTTATATGTGTTTAGGCATAATGAATTAATTTTCAGAACTACTACATCTATCAAAGTATGTTGACCTGATAATTTTCATAAGTAAGACTCGACATTCTGAATGATGCATCTTTTGCACATTCTTGTTGGATAGCGCTTCTTATAAAAATCATATAATAGCAAAAACACAGATTAATTTTTTGGAATTGAAACAAATTAATAACAATATTTTTCAGCTTCCTAAAGCGAAAAATCAACCCTTACACTCACACGTTTATAATTATGCATCTTATTGTCTTTCAGAGTGCAAAGGTTTAAATTACCTCAACATTTTAGATACTTGGCAAACAGCATTTTTTATCTGTTTTAGTTGATATATAAAAGTATGTTGTTTTGTTTTCTCCCTATGATATGCCATTTTTAATTTATCAGAACAATGCATGCAAGATACAGCAAAAACTGATATCAGAAAGCAATATATTTCTAAAATATATATTACAAAAAATGAAAGAGTAACATTTAAAAAAAACTGTACTCATTTAAAAATAATACCACTAAAAAATCTTCAGCTAACTAGCATATAAGATACATGAATACAAAATTATCTCGAGACATAACATAAAATTGTATGTATTAAAAAACTATTAAGACTAGCAAAGTTTTTTTTTTTTTAAAAAAAGCAATTAATATTAATCTCATCAGAATGCCTATTCTTTTCCATAAGAATCTTTCTTTCATTTACGCAAACATAATCAAATCCTCCTTTGTTTCGTAAAAAATTATGCACGTTAAGAAATACATTTTATTAATATTTTCATAATATATAACACCTAGACATAAAAGCATTACACAAAACAATACTTTAATTTTTAAATATAGACAACAGATTAAAATCTAAAGGAATTAATCCTTAGCACTTGGGAAAGTTAAAAGTTGTAATTAAATGTATGATTATTCACAAGAGCTCATATTATTGCTTTGGAACGTAATAAAATATGTTTGTGTAAGTTCAATTTTAATGAAAAATTATTCTACAACTTTTTAGAACTTTGTAAGTAGTGTTTTAAACACCAAAATCAAGAAACCTGAAAATGATGCATAGTCTAGAATGGTGACTGAAAGTAACCTCTAGAGTGCAATACCAGAATTTAAACAAATACTTTACTCGGACATTATTTGTCAAGCAGTTCTTAAATGATAAAAGTGAAAAGAAATATTATATTCATTCATTACCATGTAATTTCCAGTTGATAAAAAATTTTCATTCCTCAACAAAGTTACGATACATTTTAAAATATGATTAGCAAAACGAAGAGAAGATTAATTTTAGGCATAATCAGTAATTAATTTGTATACTTTCACACAGTAAACAACATGATGGTTACACAAAAAAAGATGAGAACTGCCTCTACATTAAAATTTCAAAAGAATTCAGTCAATTTATTCCAAATGTAATCCGATATGTTTTTAAAAAGTTAAAAAATATATTTATAAAATTTAAAAAATATTAATATATAGTGGCAAGAGAATGAAAATAATTGTTTTAATTGAAAAGTTTACATCCTGTATTCTTTTTCATTATGTATTCTTTCCATATTATGTATTCTTGAAAAAAGAGGCTAAAAATAATTTAGAACATATTATTCTTGGCTTCTTCCGAATCAAAAAAAAAAAAATAGGTTGACAATATTTTTTAATACCACAAATAAACACTTAAAATTTCGATTTCGTTACGTTTGTTTTAAGTTACGTAAAGTTTATATACAAAGACAATTAGAATGAATTTAATTTCAATGCGACCAGTAAATCACGAAAAAGTAAACTTCGAACAATGGTACGAAAAATATGAACAGTTGGATCTTTTTTCCTTTCCTATACCGAATATATTAACAAAAAAATGAATACAAAAATATTTTATTGCAGATAGCTCTCAGGGTATGAAATTCAACACCGCAATATCAATTGGCTACGAGTTTTGACGGAACAGCTTTGATATACGACATCACTGGCGATAATCTTGTATTGGCGACTTTTTTCGAGTAACCAAACATCATATCGTTAAGTCGCCAAAACAAAATATCGCCAATGGCAGTCCTATATTGAAACTGTTGAAAAAAGTCGCCAAAACAAAATTATCGCCAGTGATGCCGTATATCAAAGCTGTACCATTTTGACAAACCATGCCGAAACGAAACTGCATTGCAATTCCTAAAATATTAAATTTTGTAGAAACATGCACATCTTACTGCTATAACAAGGCAATGCCAGGTTAAAAAGCATAAACACACAACTAAGTTAGTACAAAGTATTCGGAAAAGTACTACAATTTTTTCACAAATACACTATATTTTTTACATATTCTACTATAGGTATTTTAGTGACATACTGATAGTGTAAAGGATAATTAAAACGAACAGAATTAACATTAGAAGATTTATAATTGCTACATTTATAAGAGCAGTTCAAATGTGCAGATAATAAACAGTAATCAAACTAAATTTCCCGCGCTTTTTATTTACATTCAGAAGAGGGCCTCATTTTTTACATCACTAGTTCTTTTTATTTACAGACGAAACAAACTGGAAACTCTCATTAATATGTAACGAAGACTACATTTAGCGAAAAAAGACCCCTTCAATGAGAAAAAGAGGGATTTAATAAGTTAAAAACTTACCAAAAATTGTTTTAGCATCAAGCACAGACAAAAGCTGACTGGAACTTAAAACTGTATAAGCGATACTGATGTTTCGTTCACTCTAAAACGGATCCGGATCCTCAAAAGGAACGAACGGATTCGATTTCGACCAAAAAGAACGTATCAGCTAAATGAACCAATTCGCGGAATCGGATTCATGATGAATCCTCTGAAACGGATTCATGATGAATCCGCGGAATCGGATTTGTGATGAATCCGCGGAATCGGATTCGTGAATCAAAATTGGATTTCCTCTGATTCCGCGGATTCGGAATTACTGATTACGTTCAGAATCATTGATTCGGATCCATAATTTTGGAAGAGGATTTGTTTCGTTCTGGAATGAACGATACATCATTTGGGGCCATGGATGATGCAGATAAGTTTCTTTGCGAGGAGCAGGAGAGGATGGTAAGATTCGGTTGACGCTGTGCATACAGATAGATTTCTGAGGTAGTTTACAAAGGAGCCAATAGAATAGTTGGTTTGACCAATGATTCTTTTGATATTGTTTGAGAAGTAAAAGAGTTGCTAGTAAAAAAAAGATGCAAGTAAAAACCCAGATAGTAATTTTAGTTTGCAGCAGACTTGCACTGCAAGTCTGCAAGCCTTCTGAAAATTTGTCAAGACAAGTGTGCAAGTGTGAAACAAGCTTGAGGCAAGTTAACGCAAGCCTCGAAGTCACCATAGGACGAACTTGCAGCAAGTTTGCATCGCAAACTCATTGCAAATTATAACAAAAACAGAGTACGAACACAACCCGCGATAGAACTCGCGACCTCCCGGTTCCGAAGCGGAGACGCTAACCATTGAGCCAGCTGAACTCTGAGATGAGAAGATAGATTTCGCTAATACATCGTTCGATTCGATTCGTATACGATTTATTTTAAACTTTTTTCTTGACTTCATTAATTTTTGAGTTGAGAATATGATTTGAAGTCAAAGAGAGAGCGATTTTCGCTAATAACTACGTTTTGCTAGCAGAATAAATTATGAAATTAGAGTTCAAAAGTAATTACTTTAAAATGGGACAAAATGTCTAAGTTATTATTTTTCAACAAACACCGACTGTTTTTTTAGATTTAATTTTGTTTATAAACGTTAAAATTTCAACATTCAGAAAAAGGCGATACAGTTTTCTTTAAAGTGAGAGTGATATATTTAGTAAAAAGATGGAAAATGTTTCAAAAAATTTTTTTATAAAAAAGTTATTTTTTTTCACAAATTATCATTGATTTATTGAATTAATAAAAAAGAATTACTGTCTAGGAGATTCTATTAAAAATCGGATGTTTTTTAAAACAGAGACAAAGATAATTATCTTTTTATTGTGCTATCTTTTCATGAAGCTTGTTTTGCAAATTTGCTGCAAGTTTGATTTGCAAGGGAGGTGGCGCTATTTGTCATATCGAACTTGCAGCAAATGCGTTGCAACGGAGGGTGGCGCTAGTTGTCACAGCAAATTTGCTACAAGGTCGTTTCAAGTTTGACGCGTCAAATTTTGCCGTGACAAAGGAATATCAAGTCAAAATCAAACTTACGTGCTATCTGGGAAGAATTCATAATAATTATAATTAAAAATAATTATAATTTTTTGTTCTTAACTCAAGATTTCAATATCAAAAATAGTTTCCTTAGTTGAATCTCGGTACATTGAAATTAATAGATTTGATAAATACTATTTAAGAGAAAAATTTGAGTCTGTACTTTTTACAAACAGTCAAGAATTTTTGGTATAAAAGTTTAAGATAAGTCAACAAATAGGCACGCATTTTAAAAATTCTTAAGAAATAATATTTGTCCATGTGAGTAATTTAAAGAATTACTCACATACGTTGAATACATTACGTCGAATTTTTTATATATACCTTTTGGGTTTGAACACTTCATTTAAGTATACCATCCTCAGCACACTGTGGACTACGCCTGCTGAGATTTGAACCCGTGTCAGCAGGGCTCATAACACGACGTTTCACCGACCAAGCTATGAATGCACGGGATTTGTACTGCATATTTAAATGACATCTATAGTTTGCTCAAAATTTAAAAGCAATTAATTCAACTGACAGGAATTTAGTAGAAAATTACATTTTGTTAATATAGTTAATAACAGATTTTAACAGCAGTGGATCTTTGTTAACTGCGAAGAATTGTTTTATATTCCTTGATGATGATTAAAAGATTTTTTCTTGTATGGAAATCATTAGAATTGGGTGAGTTTATATTTAATTAGAAAGAAATCTGAGTTGAAATTTCATTATTGAACGCTTTAGCAAATATGCTGTTTTCAACAAATTAAATGACATTCATGGGAAATCTTAACCCAGATAGCAATTTTAGTTTGCAGCAAGCTTGCCACAAATTTGTCATGACAAGAGTGCAAGTTTGCCACAAATTTGTCATGACAAGAGTGCAAGCTTGCAGTAAGCTTGCAGCAAGTTAACGAAAGCGCCGAAGTCACCATGAAACGAACTTGCAGCAAACTTGCCGTGCACACTTATTGCAAATTAAAGCAAAAAGAGAGTACGAAACACAACCCGGGATAGAACTCGCGACCTCCCGGTTCCGAAGCGGAGACGCAAACCACTGAGCCAGTCGAACTCTGAGAGGAGAAGATAGATTTCGCTAATACATAGTTCTATTCGATTCGTATACGATTTATTTTTAACTATTTTCTGGATTTCATTAATTTTTTGAGTTGCGAATATGATTTGAAGTCAAAGAGAGAGCGATTTTCTCTAATAACTACGTTTTGCTAGTAAAATAAATTATGAAATTAG